>PVJS01048789.1:0-14918 GCA_004027185.1 Glis glis
CGCAAGGAGGGCTGTGTGTATGCGTGAAGGGAAGGGAAACATGACCATATTAGGGGAAGATGTAGGAGTTGTTTTCTTAAAGTGTGTGTGTGTGTGTGTGTGTGTGTGTGTGTGTGAGAGAGAGAGAGAGAGAGAGAGAGAGAGAGAGAGAGAAAGAGAGAGAGAGAAAGAGAGAGAGAGAGAGAGAGAAAGAGAGAGAGAGCTTGGACAACTGATTCCAGGTCTTTGTCAGCTGGTTCTCTGGACAGGGGCAGGGGGATTACCTGGTCGAAGTAGATGGCCCCGCTGGTGCCGTTGCCCGTCTCCCCTGCTGGCTCATGGTGGTGGCTTCGAACGGCAGCAAATGCCACTCGTCCAGGGGGCGCCTCTCCCAGGGCTGCTCCCCCTGGTCCTCCAGCAACAGCTCGGCCAGGCTCACAGACCACCAGGCATTCACCCTCCAGCAAGACAGGCTCTGAGCCCTCCTGGGCCCACCCAGCCCCCAGAGCCAGCAGCACCAGGGCCAAGGGCAGCCCAGGGCTGGGTAGGAGACCTGGCAGCCAGCGTCGCTTGGCTCCCAACATGGCCGAGTGCCTCTACAGCTCACAAGTGCCCTGTCTTCTGCCCCCTTTCTGCTGCTTTTGGTTTGCACTCCAATGCCCTGGGCGCTCACTACCCCTCACCCTGCTCCTCTGCCCTCTCTCCAGGTCTCACAGTCACCTGGCCTCTGCACCTCCCTCTCCATACCTCTCTGTGTCCCCAGGCTCCGTCCTGCCTCCCACTCCTTACTCCTGCTGTCACTGCAGTTCCCTCCTTCTTGGCAGTAGGTGAAGTGACAGCAGTTGGATTCTGGGAGGGAGAAGAGGGATGAAGACTGACCGGAGCGCTACAGCCAGAGCTCCAGGGTGGCCCCTCTAGATAGGATGGGTGGGGGGCTGGACCTGGGGCCATGGAGAACTGGGTATAGGTGTGTGTGTGTGTGTGTGTGTGTGTGTGTGTGTCCGTCCAGCTCCCTCTTCCTTTCCTCTTCAAAATCCCGCACAAAACAACAGCCCTTCTCTGTGGCACCTTTCCGTTTGTTGGAAGAAAGGGTGTCCTGTCTTTCCCACAATTGTTTTGGTGGAAAGGGCTGGAGCCAAGAGCGTCACTCTCTTGTGACCCTGGGCCAGTCACTTTCCTCTTTCGTCTTTCATCTTCATCCGAAGGGGCCAGATTTCAACGAAAGCCTCCTCTTTCCCGAGAAAGCTGCGCACGACGCGCGATAACCTCGAGGGACGAGGGAGGGGAGACCCGCGGGAGCACTGCGGGCCACAGGGCCGGGCGGGCGGGGAGGGAGCGCGCCTCCGGCGTCCTGCCAAGGCCGAGCAGGCCCAGCCCGGGGAGGAGTGGGGCTGGCTCCGCCCCAGGCCAGGAAGTGACTCAAAAAACAGTTTGCGATGTGGGAAAGAGAGGTGCTCGTTGGGTGAGGAGCGCGGGAAGGCCCGCCTAGACTCGGGCCCCCTGCCCTGGTCCCCTGGCTGGGGGCGCGGGCGACGCGGGGGCTCGGGGGCCCCGGGAGGCGGCTGCGGGACCCGAGGCTGGAGCCCGCGGCCAGGCGGGTAGGCGCACCCCTCCGGGCGCGGGGCGCGGGGCGCGGGGCGCGGGGCGCGACGGCCGGGGGAAGGGCAGTGGGAGGGGGGCCGGGGCCTTGGAAATGGCACACCAGGGGCCCAGAGGACACCTTCCACTCCTTCTGACCTCCAGACCGAGCCCCCCACCCTTCCTGCTCGGGGTTCTGACCTGAGGCCAGGCGCCCATCCCCGATGGCCTTGTTTACCCGCGACTTCCTCTCGGGGAGAAGGCTGCGTTGGTTCGGATAGTCTGACCCCTCCCTACCTCCGACTTGGACTCAGACTCTCGTGAGCACCTGGGGTTGTTTACCAGAACTGTAACTCAGTGCGACCTGTTGATTGTTGGTGGAAGCCAGGAGGCCAGGCTTTGGGGCGAGGGGACCGTGAGGCTCTGAGCTGCCTTCTCCCCTTCCAGGACTGGGGGAAGAAGCCATGCCTCTTTGGGGGGCTGGCTCCTCGAGCCCCGATCGCTTTGCGGTGTCCGCGGAGGCAGAGGACAAGGTTCGCGAGCAGCAGACCCGCTTGGAGCGCATCTTCAGCGTGGGGATGAGCGTCCTCCCCAAGGACTGTCCCGAGATCCCTCATATCTGGCTGCAGCTTGAGGGCCCCAAGGAGAACGTCCGCAGAGCCAAGGTGAACTCCTCCCCCCTGATCCTTCCCAGCACGCCCTTCCCCACGGAGGCAGAGGACTTGAAGGGGCTGGGGAAGATCCCTGCTCATCTTTCTTTCCCTTCCTTCCTTATGACATTCCACCTCTGAGCCACATCCCCCCACCCCAGTCTTTTTTATTATTTATTTTGAAACAGTCTTGCTAAGTTGCTGAGGGTTTCCCTAAATTGCGGAGGCTGGCCTTAAACTTGTGATCCTCCTGTCTCATCCTCCCAAGTCCTGGGATTACAGGTACAGGCAACCCTGCCAGGCTGACCTGCCAGGCTGACCCGTGCTCCTTGAGTGCCTCACTGACAACCTCAGTGCCTCTGAGCATCTAGGGACTTCCTAATTCTGTTTGTCTGGAGTTTTGGTTTCATTTTT
The DNA here is from genome assembly GCA_004027185.1 of Glis glis. NCBI lineage: Eukaryota > Metazoa > Chordata > Mammalia > Rodentia > Gliridae > Glis > Glis glis. The sequence continues at coordinate 2,622 of PVJS01048789.1, forward strand.
GCTGTGACAGCCCAGGTTCTGAGAAGACTTGGGGACTAATCACTTTGTGTACTTTTGGAGAGCAGAGATAATCCAGCTGAGCAAGTGGGCCCCTGCCAAGGAATTCACTGTGTGTGTGTGTGTGTGTGTGTGTGTGTGTGTGTGTGTGTATGTTTGTGTGTGGTGTGTGGGGGGTGGAGAGGTGGGGCTACATTGCTTCCTTTGGAGTCAGCAGGGGTTCTAGTATGACTCTTCCACCTGCCAGCCTCATGCTGCTGAGTCTTAGTTTCCATATCTATAAAATGGAATAATAGCAGTATCTACCTGGATAGTCAGGCTTCCTGGAGTTCCAGGCATCCTGGGTTTCCAGAAGAGCCAAGGGCTTGGAACGGTTGGATTCCAGCAGTTCCCTTTCTGACCTTCCTGTCCAGGAGTACCTGAAGGGTCTCTGCAGCCCAGAACTGCAAAATGAAATCCACTATCCATCCAGACTGCACTGCATCTTCGTGGGAGCCCAGGGCTTCTTCCTTGACTGCCTGGCTTGGAGCACATCAGCCCATCTGGTGCCCCAGGCGCCAGGCTCACTGATGATCAGTGGTCTAACGGAGGCCTTTGTCATGGCTCAGAGCCGGGTGGAGGAGTTGGTGCAGCGGCTGACCTGGGACTTCCAGCCAGGACCATACGCCAGAGCCTCTCAGAATGCTGGAGTGCTGAGAGACTTCTCTGCCCTGCTGCAGCCCTGGGAGGATGCCCACAGGGAGGCCCTGCTGCAGCTGCCCCTGGCTGTACAGGAGGAGCTGCTGAGTCTGGTGCAGGAGGCCTCCAGGGGACAGGGGCCACAAGCACCCATCCCTTGGGAGGGGAGGAGCCTAGGCCTGCTGGGTGCTCAGCACATGGGAGTCATTACTCCCCTGAGCGAAGGCTGGGGATCCCTGGATGCTGGATCTGTGGGGTGGGGAGAGTCAAAGGGAGCAAGCGGAGAGAGTCAGACTGTGGGGAAGGAGGGAAGGAAGCAGGGCGGTCCCTGGGAGATGGATTTAGGATGGCAGGAGCTGCCTAAAGAAGAGGGCTGGGAGAGAGAAGCAGCTTTTAGGCCTCAGCCAGCAGGTGGAGGGGCCCTGAAAGGAAAGGCCCCGGTGCCTCAGGAAAGAGGAGGGTTCAGTGTCCAGGGTGAGCCTTCCGGTGCCCATGGCCCCTGTCAGAGGGCAGCTCAAACTCGGGGAGCCTCCCTCCTCCAACGGCTCCACAATGGGGCTGCCTCACCTCCCAGAGTGCCTAGTCCTCCTCCTGCACCCGAGCCCCCATGGCCCTGTGGAGACCGGAGAGACCGGGGAGACATGCAGCAGGCCGGGGCTCGAGGCCGAGGGTCCCCGTGGAAGCGAGGGTCCCGGGGTGGCAACTTGGTGACTAGCACACAGCGTTTCCAGCAGGCCCTACAGGATCCTTTCACCCTGTGCCTTGCCAACGTGCCTGGCCAGCCAGACCTCCGCCACATTGTCATTGACGGCAGCAACGTGGCCATGGTGTGAGTACCCGGTGGGGTTTGGTTCCGGGAGGGAGGATGAGACAGTCATTGGTGTCTACCCTGGGGACATGTGCTGGGGGCCGCCCTGCCTCCTGGCTGCCAGGCCCCTCCTTCGGACCTCAAGTGCTGACCCTCTCCCATTGCAGGCACGGCCTCCAGCACTACTTTTCTAGCCGGGGCATTGCCATTGCTGTGCAGTACTTCTGGGACCGTGGCCACCGTGACATAACTGTCTTTGTGCCTCAGTGGCGCTTCAGTAAGGATTCCAAGGTCAGAGGTGAGTTGGGCCTGGCCTGTGCATCCTGGGATGGGCTCGGTCTCCACCTCGAGGAGAACCCTATTTGTTCTTTCTCTATAGAGAGTCACTTCCTGCAAAAGCTCTACTCCCTCAGCTTGCTCTCCCTCACCCCTTCACGAGTCATGGATGGCAAGAGGATCTCCTCCTACGATGACAGGTACTTGCTCCTCTCCAGGCCCCAGGTTTGGTATTTAGAGAGCTCAGTGGGAGATTGAGGGAGAGAGAAAAGCTCCTAGTTGCTCTATCTTCAATTTCATGACTGGTTAGGTAAACCTGCCCTGTAGGTGATGTGAGATGGACTGTGGGCCACTGTGTTTGCCCATTTGTCATCCCTTCTTCATCCATCAACCTGAATGACACCTTGTATTTTATAAACACAAAGTGCCTTACTGTCTAGAAAATACTGGTTTAATGGAGAGATGGGAAGGTTGGTGACATGGATAGCTGACAGATGCCTTCTGTTTTCGTGGTACTAGGGATTAACTCAGGGGCACTCTACCTTTGAGCCATACCCCAGCTCTATTTTATTATTATCTTTTATTTTAAAACAGGGTCTTGCTAAGTTGCTGAGGGCCTCACTAAGTTGATGAGGCTGGCCTCGAACCTGTGATCCTCCTGTCTCAGCCTCCCAAGTACTGGGATTACAGGTGTGCACAACCACACCTGAAGATGCCATCTTATAACCAGAATTTTCAAACATGTAGAGAAACTCCCCCAGCCTTCTGGAAAAACCAGAATGAAAAATATGTAAAACGAGCAGGGCGTGGAGGTAGATTGCCCCTGGGTTCAATCCCCAGTACCGCAAACAAAAAAACAAAATAACCAAAAAAACCCCCAAACAACAACAACAACAAACAAAATATGTAAAACGAAGAAACACAATCCTTGAACAATAGACCTGTATAATAAACATGGTATAGTAGAAAGATCACTGGATTTAGAATTGGAAGATCTGAATTTGGGCCCCAAGTTGCTCTACTCATTGACTTTGTCTCTGGGCCCACCATTAGTTAATCCATTAGTGAATTAACCTCAGTCTCTGGTTCCTCCTCCTTGCGCATATCAAAGGAAGATAAGGTGTGTTCTTGAATCACTCAAGGTGCCAGGCAAGAGTCCAGTGACATTCCCTTTTAACTTTGCATGGACCCAATTAAGTGTTGCATAAAAGATTATCTCTGTTTTACAGACGTGGAGATGGGTAAGAATGGTTAACTATCTCGATAAAGGAAAAATAGACCTCAAAGCTTCCAGATGGTTTAAAACAGAAACCCCAAGGCATACTCCTGCCACAGTATGCAGATATGGTGTGGGAAATGGGCAGATTTTTAAAGCTAATTAACCAATTAAAAATTTTCACAATTACAAATTCTTTATTCTTTAGGACACTATTCAGTTTTAAACAATCAGTTTCCAAACCATAGTGATTATGTATTTGTCTTTTCAAATACTTAACTTTTACTCCTTTCAAGTGAATGCTATTCTACAAAAAGGCAGTTTACTTTCTCCCAATGCTATTTTGTTTTATGCCTAGACCTCAAAGTTTATTCAAGATACAGAAACTTCTTTCCACATCAGCATTGAAACAGAATTGGAACTAAAAACTGTCAGTTTTAATGAAAAAAAAATTTTTTTTGTGTGTATTGGAGATTGAACCCAGGGGCATTCTACCTCTAAGCTATATCCCCAACCCCATTTTTATTTTTATTTTTTTAATTAATTTATTTTTTGCGGTACCCGGGATTGAACCCAGGGGTGTTCTACCTCCGAGTTACACCCCCGGCCCTATTTTTTATCCTTTTATTTTGAAACTGGGTCTCATGAAGTTGCGGAGGGCCTCACTAAGTAGCTGAGGCTGGCCGCAAACCCGGATCCTCTGGTCTCTGCCTCCCAAGTACTGGGATTACAAGTGTGCACCACAACGCCCGGCTTTATTTTTACTTTTTGAAACAGTGTCTCACTAGGTTGATGAGAGTCTCACTACTTGCTGAGGTTGTCCTTGAACCTCTGTCTCAGCCTCCCAAGTATTGGGATTACAGGTGTGCACCACCAGCCTGGTTTAATTTTAATGAATGTTGAAGGCAGGTGTCTGTACAGTTGGATAGGACCTAGTAGGCAGATAACACAATATACATTGGGAATTTGGCCTAAAATAAGCATACTGGTGTACAGCATAGGACTACTGACGGAATGTTGCTGAACAACATACAGTGTAACATAAAATATTAAATATGCTTAACCAGAAAACACTTTTTTTATACCATGTGTATACCTTACACATTTATATATCATCCCCTAAATTCACTTCCCTGATGGAAACTCAGAATCAGACATCTCTCACACCCCATCCTGATTCCCAGTCCCCTTCTATACCACACTATGAAATACTGACTACCCAATTAGTACTAGGTGTGTGATCTGCAGAAGGAACTCTGGGAACAAGACCTGATTCTTTACTTCAAAGAGCCAAAAGAAAGCCAGGTACAGAGATGCACCACTGTAATCCCAGTAATTGGGAGGCTGAGACAGGACGATTGCCAGTTCGAGGCGAGCCTCAGCCCCTTAGTGAGACCTCCAGCAACTTAGTGAGAACTTGTTTCAAAAATAAAAAGGGCTTGGAGGTAGAATGTTCCTGGGTTCAATCCCCAGTACCAAAACTAAAACAACAACAGCCAGGTATGGTGGTGTATGCCTATAATCTCAATGCTTGGGAGGCTGAGACAGGAGGATCAGAGGTTGGAGGTCAGTTTGTGGTAACTTAGTGAGACCCTGTTTAAAAAATAGGGCTGGGCTGTAGCTCATTGGTAGAGCACACCTGGGTTCAATTCCCAGCACCACAAAACGAACGAACGAACGAACCAACCACCCAACCAACCAACCAGCCAGCCAGTCAACCATTACAGGAACACAGAGGGAAGAGAGCCCTCTTCTGAGGGGTTTTGTAGGAAGGGAGGGGTTTGTGAATTGTTTGTTGATTGAAAAGGATGTGGGACTGACTGGATCTCTTGGTTTCTAAACCTGTTAAGACCACGACTCACCACCTTATGGATCCTACCCTATGGGATCAGAATTACTAAAGTGGGGTCCAGGCACCTAGTTTTAAAAAAGTTCCCCTGGTGATTCTGTTCATGAGCAAGATTTGGGAAGCACTTTGCAGGTGGAGGGAATAGTTGGAGAAACATGGAAGCCAGGGCATGTTTGGAGAGCAGGGCACAACCTGACCATTGATTTTGGCTGGAGTGGAGGTACATTAGGGAACACCAGGAGAGATAAGGCTGTGAGGGTGGCGTGGAGCTGGATTCTAGAAGGCCCTGGGTGCCAGGCTGGGGCCTGTGGACTCTAAAGTAGATGAAGGGTGAGTATAGAAGAGCACCGGGTGGGGAAAAGCATGTTTTTATAGGGGTGAGCAGGTGAGACCCGAGGGTGGTGAATGGTTAGAGGTAGGTGAATTGTTAGGCTGTGCAGTATCTCAGCTGTAGTGCCCGAATCACTAAGGTGGTAACGAAGGAGAAGGGCAGAGTGGAAGGCTTTTCAGAAGAACATAAAGATTTGTGAGCAATTGGTGGGGCAGGGTGGAAGACAGAGCCAGAGCTTACTGTCTCTTACTAGTGAGGCGCAATGTGTTGGGTGAAGGATGGTCTGTGGATGGGATGCTGTTAGCAGACCATCTTGGACTCATCTTCGTTTCCTCTCTAACCTGTGGTGCCTGATTCTAGTAAGTCACCTGCAGCTGAGCCAAGGCGAGGTGTGTGTGTGTGTGTGTGTGTGTGTGTGTGTGTGTGTGTGTTCAGATTTCCATTACCAGCAGGTGTCCCGGGAGTTAGGAGCACTCTGGGCCTTGGAGAATCCCAGAATGGTGGCTGTGGTTCTCGAGACAGGTTCATGGTGAAGCTGGCTGAAGAGACCGATGGGATCATTGTCTCCAATGACCAGTTCCGGGACCTGGCGGAGGAGTCCGACAAGTGGATGGCGATCATCAGAGAGCGGTGAGGGAGCTCTCCCTTGAGAATAGGGCGCGGAGTCAGACCTTTCTCTAAAACCAGCTCTTCTCTGGCCACTGGGTGAGAATTCTGGCGAGGGGCTTGAAGTTGCCTCAAAAGACAATAGCCAGTAGCTTCTGGTGGTGTTGGTCTCGGCTGTCTGGGAAGTGGGCAAGGACCCCTCTGTGACCACACTCTTTCCCCATCTAGTCTGCTGCCCTTCACCTTCGCGCAAAACCTCTTCATGGTCCCTGATGATCCACTGGGGCGAAATGGCCCCACCCTGGATGAGTTCCTGAAGAAGCCAGCTGGGTATGCCCCATGTTGCTTGCCCTGTCCCTCTCTCTGCAGGCCCCAGACTTGGGTGGGTGTGTGACCTTAGTTTGGGTCAGCTTAATTGTACAGTAGTTTGAGTTGCCTTGCACCTGGCCTTTCAATTTCCACAGGGAATCTTGACACAGAACTTTCTGGTTGGAGGGAAACCCCTGTTCCATGTTTCTTCACATCAAGTGTGTTTGGAAAATGGTTGCTTGTACTGATAGCCATTTGTGCTCAGCCTGCCCTCTGCTGGACCACTAAGTGATGAGTTTAGGACCAGAACTACATGATAGTGGCAGAATTTACCTTCCTGCTGCCAAAGGTTCCTTCAAAAGTGGGTTGATACTGCCGCTCAGTGGTTAATTTGGTAAACTTCAGGTTCACTCTCCCAGAGGCAGGAAGAGGCAGGCCAATTAAGAGGAGGAGGCCCACTGAGGTCTAATTTTCCTCCAGGATGCTCATCAGCTCTTCTTGTTCTGTTTCTTCCCAGGAAACAGGGATCTTCTAAGGATAAACATCCTTCCAGGGGATCCTCAGAACATGGTAATCAGCAGCAGGGGAGGGAAGAGGAAAAAGGCAGTGGTGGCATTCGGAAGACACGGGAGACAGAGCGGCTCCGGCGCCAGCTGCTGGAGGTGTTCTGGGGTCAGGATCACAAGGTGGACTTCATCCTGCAGCGGGAACCATACTGCCGGGACATTAACCAACTGTCTGAGGCCCTGCTCAGTCTCAACTTTTGAGCCTTACTTGCTTGTATGGCTCTCGTCCAATAGCCCCAGCCTCCCCTAGCTCAGCCCCTTCTGTGAAAGTCCCTCTGCTGCTCAGACTCTGACCTGGACTCACTCTGAGTTGGTGCTTTAGGTCAGGGAAGCCCCGGGTAAGAGCACTCAAGTGTGGGGAATGTTCTTGCCTGGGGCACTTTGGGGACAAGTCCGTACAGTTGACCCTATCTCGAGTTAGAACCTCAACCACCTTTCAAGAGGTTCTGCTCAGCTTTAACCTCTCAACCTTGCCTTATAACAGGGTTTCTGTAGGGAGTGAGGGCTGCTGGGTAGGTTAAATCCTGAAGACCGGGACTGTTGGTCCCACCCCCAAGCTGAGTTTGGTGGAGGCCAGGGCGGGCCAGAGGTGTCAAAGAAGCGGAGTCTTTCTTCCTGGCTGCTACTCTGGATGGCCAGAGGACAGGATGGTGCGCAGGCTCCTGGGAGTGTCAAAGGGAATGCTGGACCCTGGAGGGGCTGTAGTGTTAGGTAGGTTGGGCTGCAGTGGGGTAGCAGTGAGCTGGGGAAAAAGACAGGGGGAGACCTGGCTTTCAGTCTCAGCTATGCCTGTCTGTGACCTTGACTGAGCTGCTTGGTTTTACTTCTGCCTATAAATCAGAAGTAAAAATATGTGTTGGGAGGAGAAATGAGAACACAGAGGAAAGCTCATTGGAGGAAAGGTACTTGGACCAAGTCTCAGGTGTGTCTGCTTGTGGTTGTACAGGCTCCCTAACCAAACCTCACTTTCAGAGAGATGTGGGTCCTCCCATGTCCAGGGCCCACACCCTAGATTTTAATACTGTGTCCTCAGTATAACATGCCCTATAATGGCTGCATCCCTTTTGGGCAAACTTCAAAACCCACATTTACAAGGTAATTAAATTAGGGGTGACTGTTTGCATTACCAAAATACTCAGGGTTCCTATACATGGCAGCTCTCCTGTTGCATTCAAGTGTTTGTTTTACAGATTAACAAACATGTCAGGAAGTCCCTGGGTAGGGCCTCTTGCTGAAGCATTGAGAGCATTCACCAAGTCGATGAAGCCAGGCTCTGTGATGACTTTAATGTGAGCTGACCCTAACACTTTCTTCATGGCTTAAGAGCAGGTTGCATAAGGCGAGGCACACTTCCCTTGATGTACAGGTGTGAAGATGAGGGTGGGGCTGTAGAAGTTTCATCTAGATGAACCAATTATCTGCAAAACTGAAGCATTAGAGTTGATAGGTACCTGACTGGCCACCAGACCAACTCCACTGTCACTTCATGTCATGTCCTCTCCATCCTGATTCCCATGTCATTGCCTTCTGCTTGAATTCCTCCTGTGCTGGGGGAATTGCTCCCTGTGAGGCACCACATTCCTCATGTGGACAGTTAATCAGTAGTCCTTCCTCTGCAGCCTAAAGTATGCTCTTCAGTTACTTCTACCTTTGAGACTGATCATTCCCTCAGGAACAATGTGGAGCCACTCAATTTCCTAGAGCCCAAGACCAGATAAAGAGGAAAGACAGGCACCCCGGGTTCTGTTCTGTTCGGGCCCTGCAGCGAGTCCCTGAATGAGATCCTTTTCAGGCTGTTTCCCGAGTGGCACGGGAAGTTGAGCACTGTGTGAGAAGCTAAATAAGGGAGAGGGTCTGCAGGTCCTAGTCTTTTGCCCCTGCCTCCTTTGGTGATTTACATCACTAGACTGTATTGACTCAGGCCCCGCACATCTGTTGGAGACAGGCTGGTCAGGGAGGTGACAGTGGCTCAGAAAGGAGATTGGTTAATATGGTCTGAACTGGGAGCTAGAGGAACTACTTAGGTAGGTGGTGGCAGATATCACAGCTTCAGGTAGATTAAAAGGACCCCAGATGAACACTTGGGACTTACTTTTTCCTGATAGGGTTGAGTGTGTAGTTTGTGATTGACTCCCAGCCTTTTTCACTTTGCACATGGTGAGTTTACAGCATGCCAGAGGTATCGTCTGCCCTTTTGTGCGAGGGGCCCTAGTAGAGTGAAGTGGCCCCAATCAGATGAGAGGCAAACCCCAGGCTTCTTACAGGGATGTTGGCTTTGTCCTGCTGTAGCTTGATAAACTGGGATTGATGCGATTTTTTAAAAAAAAATTTTATTAATTTACTGCCATTTGGTGACATAGACTGAAGGCTGACCCACACTGGGGGCTCATCTCTCCCTCCGCTGTCATTCCTAATGGCATTCTATGAACAGGCATGCAAGGGTGACCACAAAACTCACTGGACATGTACCTTTATCATAACCTCATGCCTCTTATTTGTGACCAACTGTTTTACTAAAAGAGGCACCAAGATGGGAAAGGGTGAGGAGAATGTTGCCTATTATAACTTTCAAAGCCCCTTGTAGGGAAATGAGTCATTTAGGGAGACAGTCATTGAAATAAGTTCCAGGAGAATCTAGGCCAAAGAGATGAGTTGAAGCTAGAGATAATTTATCTTTATTGCCAAGATTGCAGAGCATTCTGTACACACAGAACTGGAGCAACAACACAGCACACAGAAGAACCAAACTTGGAAATTCTTTTATAAGGAGTTGAAGAGGTTAAGGCTCTAACTTGATGAGATTATAACCTTGAGACTACAAAGAGTTTCTCGGTTAAATAAGGTGGAGCAAGAGAACAATGGAGAAGGAGGAATGGGAGAGGAATCCCTAAAAACCAAATTGTTTTCAATCCTGAGTAGGGGTCTGCCTGAGTCTATTCACAGTATCTAACCAGGAAGCCTCTGTCGAGGGACAGACCTCCCTACTTAAGCTACGACTTCCTTCAAGGCGGCCCCCAGCTCTGGGAAGGAATACCGGTAGCCAGTGGCCAGTGTCCGCCGTGGGACTACCTTCTGGCCCTCCAGCAGCATGACGGCACGCTCTTGCCCAAAGACAGCTCGCACTACAGTGCTGGGGAGAGGGATGAAGGCTGGGCGGCCCAGGGCAGCGCCCAAGGCCTGGGCAAACTCAGCATTGGTAGTGGTGGAGGCCGGAGCCACTCCGTTCAGTACCCCCTGCACGTGGTTTGCTTCGAGGGCATGGGTCAGGATTCCTGCCAGGTCCCCGATGTGAATCCAGGGGAAGAACTGGTGGCCTGAGCCGATGGGGCCTCCCAGGCCCAGGCGGAAGGGCAGCAGCATGTGGCTGATGGCACCACCTCCACGGCCTAGCACAACCCCTAGAGCAGGCAAGAGGGGTGGTACAGGGAGGCCCCTCAGCCTTGAAGCAGCCTGGCTGCTGTCCCCCATTTCTCACAGTTTCCCCTTACTTTCTCCATGTGAACTTGTCTCTAATAAGCTGAGCAGTTATCCTCCCCTCTTCAGCCTGGCCAGAAGTGATGACATCATCTCACTCTGTAAACTTCCCTGATACCCCTCCTCCCACCCTGGAGTAGCCATTCCACCTTGCCTCGGTTCTCACCAGAGCGCACCACCACCTGGCGTGTGGAATCTCCAGGAAGCCTGGCTGCAGCTTCCCATTTGGTTACGAGGTTGGAGAAAAAGTCAAAATCCCCTCCGGTGCTGTCCTCGTCGTACTCTGCAGTCAGGCTGGGCTGGTAGTATGCTGCAGGTGGAACAGCACTCATTGGCTCTGGGTCCTTTTCCTTCCTGGTCCTGTGCAGCCAGGGCTCCCCTTGGTCTCACCCTCTTTGGCCCTTGGGATCTCCCCTTGGGAAGAAAGCACCAGGCATATTTTCTCCTTGAGCTTCTCCATGACCTGACTTGGTCCTGCCTGGAAGAACTCTTTTTTTTTTTTGCGGCACCGGGGATTGAACCCAGGGGCAGTCTACCTCCGGGCTACACCCTACACCCCCAGCCCTAATTTTTTTTATTCTTTTTTTTTGCGGTACCAGGGATTGAACCCAGGAGCGTTCTACTTCCGCACTACACACCTGGCCCTATTTTTTATACTTTATTTTGAAACCGGGTATCACGAAGTTACAGAGGGCCTCACTAGGTAGAGAGAGAGAGAGAGAGAGAGAGAGAGTGCGCACGTGCGCGAGCTGAGGCTGGCCATGAACCCGGATCCTCTGGTCTCCGCCTCCCAAAGTACTGGGATTACAAGCGTGCGCCACCACACCCGGCTTTTTTATTCTTTATTTTGAAACAGGGTCTAAGTTGTGGAGGCCTCACTAAGTAGCTGAGGCTGGCCGCGAACCCGGATCCTCCGGTCTCAGCCTCCTAAGTACTGGGATTACAAGCATGCGCCACCACGCCCGGCTTGGAAGAACTCTTTGGCTACACTCAGAGGCTGCTAGAGTATACTGGTTAAGAACAGAAACTTGGGGACCTGGTTGCCTGAGTATTCTCAATTCTGCCATTTCTTAACTCTCTGACTTTGCAAATTACCTAACCTCTCTGTATGGGATTTTTGCATCTTTAAAATGGGAATAATAGTACCTACCTCATAGGGTTGTTGTGAGGATTAAATGATGTAATATGTATAAAACACTTAGAACAGTGGCTGGTATGTACATTATAATTGTTTGCAATTATTTGGTCCTAAAGGTAAAATACAACAATCAGGAACTCAGTTCCTAAAGAACTGTGGTTTGAAAAGCAAATGACTTGGGAGTAGGTGGGCTTTTCCCTGGCATTAGGAGCACCCCCCCCACTCCTCCCTCTTTCTCAGAGGGTCTCCATTTCTCAGTGAAAGCACACACAGAGATTAGGAGAAACGTGTGGACCCAGGGCCTAGAATTTGTGTCTGGAAAAGACCAGCTCTCTGGGGTGTGTATAGCTACCAGAGCCTAAGCTGCCCTCTTACTCTGCACCCTCTTTCCCCTGGCTAATTCAAGAGGTTGGTGATTTGGGGGCATACCTACACCTGTGACCACTATCCAGGTCTGGGGGGGTTGTGGAGCTTTGGTAATGGCCGTAGCCAGCATTTGGGTGGTCTCCAGACGGCTGTTGAGAACCTCTTTTTGGAAGGCTTCATTCCACCTGCCAAAAACAACAAACGTAGAGGAAATAAAAAGCCACTAAATACATACAGGTCACCCTGGGACCTATTCTATACCAATTTCTAGTAAAACACTGCACTGTGGCTTCTAGAGACCATGTCTACTAAAGAAGGAAAAGGCATATCTTTCGCGGACATTCTGAGTTATACATGGGAACTTAAAGTCAACTGGCTGACTGTGTAGGGAAGCAGGTGGACAGGGAGGGGTGGGTTGGGATAAGAAGACCGGGGACGGGGATTTTGGTTCAGTTCTCAATCCCGCAGCTCCGTTATCTACAGCTCACAGGTTCTCATGGAAGTCAGACCCTCTCTTCCCTCTGCTCTGGGGGGTTCCCGCTTTAGGGACCCGGCTGACCTTCGGAGAGGGTTGAGTATGTTCTCTCCGGCCAGGTTGATGGCGGCATCGCAGCTGGGCAGCCCCGACTTAGCAAGCTCATCCTGTCAGAGAAAGCGCACAGTGCCCACCCGCCCGCCTGCGC
>PVJS01048790.1:0-14917 GCA_004027185.1 Glis glis
CGCTTTAGATGAAAGTGGGAAGATTTTTAGCAAAAGAATCTGGAGTTTCTTCTAGATTCTTCTACTCAATCTTTTTTCCCAAATAATTCCATCTTACTCGGGATAGAGAGGAGAACAGAAGGTGGGGAAAAACAAATATGGCCTCTATTCAGTTTAAGTGTGGATTTAAAATCCAGAAGTCTTCCCAATATGACTGGATTACCTACTGAATGTGTTGGAATATATAAAACATTTTTTGAAATCCCTAAGGCACTTCTCACTTGCCAAACATGTTGAACCACAAATGTTTACATCATTGTGATTCAGAAACATAGGACTTGAAACAGATTTTTCTTTATAGATAAAGTAGCCTAAAGATTCCTACGCCATGTTAGTGAAAAATATGTTATAGGCTGAATTTTGGACACACTATTCCTATGCTGAAGTCCTAACCCCCAGTACCTCAGAATGTGACTGTATTTGGAGATAGGGTCTTTATGTGTTCACATGAAGTCACAGAGAGAAAGTGACCATCTACAAGCCAAAATTGGAGGCCTCAGAAGATGTAAATTGTTGACATCTTGATCTTGGACTTCTAGACTCTAGAATCATGAGAAAATAAAGTTCAGTTGTTTAAGCCACTCAGACTTGGTTACTTTGTTATGGCAGTCCTAGAAAATGAATACAGTCTACCATCTGGTTCCCAGTCCTCATTCAGGTTCCCAAAGATCAGATTTCCAAAATTGTAGTTGTTTAACCTTGGATATGGTCATGATATGAAAAGAACTCTAGAATTGTAATTGGTAAATGGGAGGAAAGGGTAAATTAATGGAAAGATATTATGCTGCACTATTTCTTGTCAACTTTCAGAAGGGGCTGTGGGTTAAAGGTTGGGGCCAACAATATTATGAATAGTAGAGGCCCAGAAAGAGAAAAGGACAAGGGCTGGGGCTGCTTACCTAGTATGAAAGAAGCCCAGGGTTCAATTCCCAGCACTTGAGAAAAGACTGCCTTTTTGTAATTTTTACCTATTTTCCTAGAACACAGAAAAAGAAGTCTGAGATTCCTTTGAGATTTGGGAGATAAAAAGGATAATATATGGAGATATCTGTAAACAAATAAAACTGCCTAGTTTTATGCCATGATCTTGTTTCATTCCGAATAGGCGCCTTCATAAAGAGAAAACATGTTTCCTGATACTGTGCTAAAAACTGAGAGGAAGTTAGAACAAAACTCACATCGAAACATCTGCATTTCTGGCAAAGAAAGCATGATGCATTATCTCCCAAATTATATGAGGATGGTTCGATAATAATAGTTACAAAATTTCCATGTGGATGTAGGAAGCATTATGCTTAAGAATCAGCCTTACTTGTTACAACCATACTCATCTTTTACTACTCACGTTATTACTTTTTCCTGAATTAGTTACATTTGTGATTTGACAATCTGCTTCATTTATATAAGTCAAAGGCATGTGTGTGTACATATGTTGCTTCCTGTTTAAAACAGGAAAGAAAGACACCCATGGGTACGTCATAGACACTGTGTCTAATAAAAACGATCTATTTAGAGGAAGTTATAAATGTCTCCTAATGAAATTTTAGGAATTTTCAACAGGGAACAAAGATAAAATAGCCATCCTAAACTCTGCTAATGCTTTCTTGATTTTTTTTTCTTTTCCTTTCATTCCTCCATGCCACTTATCTATTTTTAGCTCTTGGCATCCATTGATCTTTACAGATTCTTAACCTTCTGTAATTCTGTATTATTTTCTTGAGGCAGATTTGTCTACATGCCTCATTTCTATGATTCTGCTGTTATTAGCCTAATAAGTATTCTCCCTCACACTCTCTGCAAAGTGATTTTCTAACAGCACAAACAAATAAATGAATAAATAAAAAATGTGACTTCATTTGCCGCACACAAGATTTGTACTTAAAAATAAGCTGCAGTTTTTATTTTCTTCACTCATGAGAAATTTGCAAATCCATCAGGTCAAAATAACCAGTACACACAAAATGCCCATTACTTACCACCAATTTTATTTTTAAGAGACATTTGAATAGTTGGAAGGATTGTCAATCTATACATTTTCCTTTGATTATAGAGGAGACAGCCTGCCATTATACCAGAAATAGTTAATATTACAGCAGTAGGCAGCCCAGAAACACATGACTCCTTCTGTTTTCAGATTTGTATTTATTTGGAAAAGGTCTAGGCAGTCTAGTTTATGCCAAATTCTTTAAAAAGGTGTTGTATGCTTATACCATGCCTTTTATGAGAATCTAGATTAAGATCTTAGCAATTATAAGATTTATTTTTCTCTAGGAAATGTTTCTTATGTGACTTCTATAAACATATTACTTAGGTTTCTGTTGGTATTTAACATATATATATATATATATATATATATACATACATGCAGATGCTCACCACTGTTGATAAGCAGGAAACATACAAAAACATAAGATGTGGTCTCCATCATTAAATTGCTTACAATTCCACTGATGCAAAAAGATTAAGGAATATAAACAACACAAGACGGAATTCAATGAAATCCTAAAATAAAGTTCCTCCTAGATGAAATTTAAAGAGAGAAATTTCAGTAAAAATGGAAATAGACAAAGAAAAGCTCAGAGAAGAGGCTGATCTGATCTTTGGAGTATGAGACTGACTTTCTCACTCCATCCTTCACCCTAGCCCATAGCCACAGGCCTTGACATACGACTTTGCAGTTCCTCCATAAGAGATGGAGTGTATTCCCCTGCATCTACTGCCTTACTTTGACCAATGGAATCTTAGCAAGAAAAAGCTTAAAATATGTTCCCATGGTAGAGCACATCCTTTTACAGTTCTCACATCCCTTTGAGAAGCAGATCCCCCAGGTGGCTGTTGCTTCCTCAGCCTGGGTCCCAGAATGAGCATATGTGGAGCAGAACTGAGTCCAACTTTCTGCAAGGAGCCAAACACAGCTGGACACACAGTTTGAAGGAGAACTATCAAGCAGAGCCCAACCTAGATTAGGCTCCTCTCAAGCATGTGTGTGTGGGGGGGGGATTAGCCACTGAGTTTTATTACACAACAATAATTGATTGATAAACTTGTCCACAGGTTATAGCTTAAATAGGATATGGAAAAAAAACAGGAATGTGATTACTTCTAACACGACATGCTTTGCCCGCTTCAAATATGAATGTTCCATGTTTCATTTAGTTCTCCAATTACTTATTACTCCACTGATCCATATTAGCAGCAATTCTAGTATCTCTTGTTTAAAAACAAGCACATTCCCCTCATTGTTCAAGAACTGTGATCACTGACACTCAGTTCAAATCAGCCTAGAAGAGACCAAGAATTTCTTCAACCATGCCCATCGTGCTCACAGTTCCCAGTTGCCAGCTTCCCCTGTTCCCCCCACTATTATGAGTCATTGCTATTAAAAACTCATCCCACAGGGCTGCAAAGAGGGCTCTCTTTCTTCACTATTATAGTGATCGCCAGACTAGATCAGATGCTTGTACAGAACTCAGAGAGTACCAGAATAATCTTGAGGTTATAACTGTTTCAGAAATGTGTATTTGCATGCTTACCCATTGCCTTTGAAGCAGTATTGCTGGGCCAAAGCAGCTGAGTTCAGAGAGCCTCAAAGCCTCAACCACTACCTGTGTGAAAAGCAGGCCTTCTCCATCACCTTCTAGGCCTTACTGGAAAAGGAATACTCCCCTTTTCTTCTGATGAGCATTTCTTCTGATAAATCAGAGAAGAACTAGTAACTTTCAGTCTCACCAAAACAAGCAAAAACAATGGGCAGTAAGTGTGTCACTGCCTGTACTTCATGGAGCTACTAGCCCTTATGGAAATATGTTTCCCTTCTCTCTAGGCAACAACTGTACATACCATGGAGTATCAGGAGAGGCAACCTTTACCAGGTCATAAAAATTAGAGGTGTCCATCTGCTTTCTATTTTTTCTTTTGAAGTACTGGGGTTTGAACCCAGGGACATTCTACCTCCAGGCTACACCCCCAGCCCTACTTTTTTATTCTTTATTTTGAAACAGGGTCTCACTAAGTTGCGGAGGGCCTCACTAAGTAGCTGAGCCTGGCCACGAACCTGCGATCCTCCTGTCTCAGCCTCCCAAGTACTGGGATTACAAGCATGCACCACCATGCACAGCATGCTTTCTATTTGTATACCTAAAATGTTACATAGAAGTTCAAGAAACATTCACATGACCTCTACTCCCAGTCTATGTGCTTGTTCACCTTGGAGAAGCAGTTTGCAGTTTCTTTTGCTAAAATTATTTTTAGATTTTGTCTTACCAAGCATGCCACCACAAACAGAAAATCCCAGAGACAGGAAGGAGCTTGAGATATTTATAGACTATACTTGCCTTTAAGAAATATTTATTGAGTGTTAAATGGATCCAAGAGTACTACTAGGTTTTAGGACAATTTAGATAAGCAAGACATGTCCCAGGTCTTCATGTAGCTCTCTATTTAATGTTAGAAATAAAAGAGGGTTGTAACTATTTACTGCAAAGGGGTATTGTATCTAATAGGGAAGTATTAGAAACAATGCTCAGCAACAGGGTTTTGGTTAAATAAATTTTTATACCATCATATAACTCTTTTCTACCCATGAAAATTAAGTGATAGAACATTTATTGACATGCGATGATGCTTTTGAAATATTACCTTTCAAAAAGGCAGGCAGATACATCCAATATTGAAGAATCAGCACATATTTGGTATATGTAGATAATATAATATATATACATATAAATGTATATTATACAGAAATATAATATATTGGATAAAATGTTAATTATGATTGCCTGTTGCTGGTGGGATGATGACCATTTTTTTCTTTTTACTTATTTAAATTTTCTAATGTATCTACAAGGAGCACATATGACTTGTTTAATAAAGAAAAATTAAAGGTAATTTTAAAAAAAATTTAAAGCCGGGCGTGGTGGCACACGCTTTTAATCCCAGTACTTGGGAGACAGACCGGAGGATTCCGGTTTGCAGCCAGCCTCAGCTACTTAGTGAGGCCCTCTGCAACTTCGTGAGACCCAGTTTCAAAATAAAGGATAAAAAATAGGCCCGGGGTGTAGCTCAGGGGTAGAATGCCCCCTGGGTTCAATCCCCTGTACCACAAAAAAAAAAAAAATTAGCACACAAAGACCTACTCTCCAAGCAAAGGATGGTGAAATTAGAAATGGTGAGGTAATACAAACTCCTCTTTGCCATAAAACTCTAGTATTATGTTCTCATGCTACTTGGTTCTATAATTGGATCTAAGTGCGACCAATCTCTCTACATATGGAGCTCCCTTCTTAAAGACATTTGGGTAAATAATTTTAAATGAAATGCTTTAAGATTGAAAGTTTTATGTAAAATCTCTTCCCACATCATCAAAACGAAGAATCCATTTCTTTGAGAGTATGATTTATTTTCAATGTTATTTGCATAAGAGCTAGAGCACAAGATTGGTAACTGTTTATGCTAAAATATTACATGTGATGGCAAACTGTTTCTCATCTATGCGTTGAGAAACAACGTAGATATTTCTGGAATTATCACGAAAATGCTAGCCTTTTTCTTTCCTTCAGAGGACACTGTAATTCACATTTTTAAAATTCACCTGCTTTTTTCATCCAATCCATCCAATTTTGCCCTAAAATGGCTAGCTATGCTTTCACTGTTTATACTGGCTTGGAAATAGTTGGAATAAAATCAATTTATTGAGCACATACTATTTTTCAGGTATTGTTCAAAGCCTTTTTACATAGATTTTCTCATTTAAACCTCAAAACAACTCTGTGATTATGTGACATCCAATTTTATAAACAAAAAACTTGGCACTTAAATAGGTACAAGTTCTCACTAAAAGGAATGAATCTCCTGAGAGAAATTGCTGACCCAGTCCTGGGGAAGGTAATATACAGGTAACACAGAATATTTGTGAGGCAAGAAAGGAAGCACTCAGAAACTCAAAAGAACACAGGAACCTAACTAAATGGTTTTCCCAAAAGAAAAACTGGGACAAGTTGGGCATCAAAATAATAATGGGAGCAATAGTTTATAACATAACTGAATTTTTAAAATAACCTAAGAGGTCATATTAAGATGACAGATAAATAGGTAGGTAGGTACATTAATTGACAGATAGAGATGATTAGCAGATATAGAGAGATAAAGAGGGTATAGAGAAAGCTCTTGTTTATAGTGGAATGTCAAATAATGAGTAATGATAGAGTTAGAAAATCATTTTGCAATTGCTATAGAAATAATTTATTCAGAGGGGAATTATTAGTGGATATAAAATGATTTCTCTCAAGCCAGGCACGGTGGTACATGCTTGTAATCCCAGTACTTGGGAGGCTGAGACAAGAGGATCGCAGGTTTGCGGCCAGCCTCAGCTACTTAGTGAGGCCCTCCGCAACTTAGTGAGACCCTGTTTCAAAATAAGAAGTAAAATAGGGCTGGGGGTGTAGCTCAGAGGTAGAATGCCCCTGGGTTCAACCCCCAGCACCAAAAAAAGAAAGAAAATTATTTCTCTCATATGTAGAAACTAGAGAGAAAATAGGAAACAAAATGGACTCTAAATAAATGAGAGAGGCCAGTAGAACAGTGGAAGGGGATGGAGGGGAGTTGGGGAGGGGAGGGGGAAAAGGAGAATTGATGAAGGAAACAATTCAAATAATGCTAGATCCATGCAAAAAAAGTACCACTACCAATCTCACTAATATGTGCAGGTTGGGGGACTGGTAGGATCTGCAGGGAAACACACCAAGTGCTGTGTGCATGTATGTTTGTACCACTTTGAGCCTCACTAAGATGTGTAATTACAATGCACCAATAAAAATATTTTAAAAAGCCAGGCATGGTAGCACATACATGTAATCCCAGTACTTGGGAGGCTAAGACAGGAGGATCACAGGTTCAAAACCAGCCTCAGCAACTTAGTGAGGCTCTCAGCAACTTAGACTCTGTTTCAAAATAAAAAATAAAATAGGGTGGGAGTATAGCTCAAAGGTAAAATGTCCCTGGGTTCAATCCCCAGCACCACAATAAAATAAAAAGAATTTTAAAAAAGAATATGACTAGGTGAAAGTTTACTGGGTAAAATAATATTTAGATAGTATTTCTCCTGGATCACTTGATAGTTACAAAAGAAAACAGGCATCTTTACAGTGTACAAATCTGGTGAATAACTCCTTAGCCAAGTGATCTAAGTTAGCATCACCAAAAATGAAGCAAACTGCCATCAAATGCCTCCAGTTATAATGCACTGAGCAAGACATTACATCATTTATGCAGTATTTTTGCCAAAAATGCATAACCTGAATCCAATCATTAAATATTTTAATCCCAACTGAATGACATTCTACAAGGCAACTGGCCTAGACTTTTTAAAAATAACAGTGGTATGAAGTAGAGAGAGAAAGAGATAGAGAGAGAAAGACCAAGAAACTGTACTATGTAAAGAGACTGAAGTGATATGAAAACTAAAGCAATACAGAATTCTGGATTGTGTCATGCATAAGAAAAAAACTGTTACATAGGGCCTTTTGGGGGAATTGATTATATATAAATAGGGATTTTATATTAGATGACTATATCAATATTGAATATTCTGATTTTGATGCTTGACCTTATATAATAATCTCATTTTTAAAAGCACATGATGAAATATTTTGGAATGAAGAATCATTATGTCAAAACATCCTTAAATTATTAACAAAATAATAAGAATATAAATATATACTTAAAGTATAAGATAAAGCAAATAGAGCAAGATATTAGCACTTGGTCAATACAGATGAAGGATATAAAGGTACTTATTTTGTTTTTCTTTTGCCTTTTCTCCACGTTAAACGTTTTTCAAAAGAAAAGTTTAGGAGAAAAAGTTTTAAAGCAACTTGCCTCCTGCATGGTTCTTGTTTCTGAGAACTACTTTTGCTATTCTGGGTTTTTGTTGTTGTTGCAAATGAATTTAAGGACTTATTTTTCTATGTCTGTGAAGAATGACCTTGGTAATTGAATGGTTATTGCATTGAATCTGTAGATCACTTTTGGAATAATGGCCATTTTTATGATATTTATTCTGCCTATCCAAGAGCAGGGGAAGTCCCTCCATCTTCTAAGATCTTCTTCAATTTCTTTTTTCAATGTTTTATAATTTTCCTTGTAGAGGTCTTTTACCTCCTTGGTTAGGTTTATTCCTGAGTATTTTATTGTTTGGGGGAATATTGTGAGTGGAAATGTTTTCTGGATTTCTTTTTCAGTGGATTTATGGTTGGCATACAGAAAAACTTCTGATTTTTTTAAGATTGATTTTGTATCCAGATGAGAACCATGCAGGAGGCATCACAAAATCTGACTTCAAACTATACTACAGAGCCATAGTAATAAAAACAGCATGGTGTTGGCACAAAAACAGACACATAGACCAGTGAAGCAGAATAGAAGACTCAGAAACAAATCCACATAATTACAGCCAATTGATTTTTGACAAAGGGGCCAAAAACATACACTGGAAAAAAGATACCCTTTTCAACAAATGGCGTTGGCAAAACTGGTTATCCATATGCATAAAAATGGAAATAAACCCCACTTTCTCAACCTGCACAAGAGTCAATTCAAGATGGATCAAAGACCTGGAAATTAGATGATATACCTTGCACCTACTTGAAGAGGGCATAGGACCAACACTCCAACACATAGGTTTGGGTAAAAACTTCCTCAACAAGACCCCAAAGGTGCAAGAATTTAAAATGAGGATCAATACAT
Organism: Glis glis; assembly: GCA_004027185.1. NCBI lineage: Eukaryota > Metazoa > Chordata > Mammalia > Rodentia > Gliridae > Glis > Glis glis. The sequence continues at coordinate 8,782 of PVJS01048790.1, forward strand.
GGGATTGCATTAAACTGAAGAGCTTCTGTACAACAAAGGAAACTATCAAGAGCCGGCAGAATGGAAGAAGATTTTTGCCAACTACTCCTCTGATAGAGGACTAATATCTAGAATATACAAGAGAACTTGAGAAATTCACCACTAAAAAAAAATAATAACCCAATCAAAAAATGGGCAAGCGAACTAAATAGACACTTCACAAAAGAAATACAAATGGCCAATAAATGTATGAAAAAATGTTCAACATCATTAGCAATCAGAGAGATGCAAATCAAAACTACCTTGAGATTTCACCTAACCCCAATTAGAATGGCAATCATTAAAAACACAAACAACAACAAATGCTGGCGAGGATGTGGAGAAGTAGGAGCTCTAATACATTGTTGGTGGGATTACAAATTAGTGCAACTACTTTGGAAAAGAGTGTGGAGGATCCTCAGAAGACTGGGAATGAACTTACCATACTACCCAGCAACACCACTTCTAGGTATCTACCCAAAAGAATGGAAACCAAATCACCAGACCAATGCATGCATATCTATGTTTATAGCTGCACAATCCACAATTGCCAAAGTATGGAACCAGCCGAGATGTCCATCAACAGGTGAATGGATTACAAAACTGTGGGATATATACACAATGGAATTTTATGCAGCCATAAAGAAGAACAAAATTATGTCATTTGCAGGGAAATGGATGGAACTGGAGAACATTATGCTAAGTGAGATTAGTCAGTCACAAAAAGTGAAGAGTTGGATGTTCTCCCCAATATGAGGAAGCTAGGGAGGAAACAGGACATAGGAAGGACTCCAGACAAAGGAGGAGAAACCTTAAATGATTGAAGGTGACCTGAGGGAGATGGGAGGGGTGAAGAGGAAAACACCTCAATGGATATGATGTTCATACACAAACTTATCAATCACTATGCTGAGCAAGGAAAGGAGGGGAGGGGAGGGAATAGGGTGGGAACGGGGGGAGGGCTAAATGACTGTTGTGTGTATGTATGCCTCTACCACCCTGAACTTCATCAAGATGTATGATTACAATGCATCAATAAAATAAAAAATTATAATATCCTACAAATATAAATAAATAAAGTAACTTGCCAAAGGAATGTGGTAAGTCGTGATGCTGGGGCTGAAGATCAGCCATTCTATTTGCAAACCTGGCCAGGGCGCTTGGCCCACCTTATTATCACAGCATCAAAGCAATGACCTCAAAAGCCAGTGTACTCTAAACCTCCCCATGGAGGGAAACACACCAAGTGCTGTGTGTATGTATGTTTATATCACTCCGAATCTCATTATGATGTATAATTACAATGCGCCAATAAAAGTGTATTTAAAAAACAAAACAAAAACCTCCCAATGGTTTTCCATCTCAGGGCACAAGTGTGTGTGTGTGTGTGTGTGTGTGTGTGTGTGTGTGTGTAGCACTGGGGATTGAATTCAGGGGCATTCTACCTTCAAGTTACACCCTCAATCCTTTTTATTTTACTTTTTGTTTTGAAACAGGGTCTCACTAGGTTACTAAGAGTCTCGCTAAGTTGCCGAGTCTGGCTTTGGACCTGTGATCCTCCTGTCTCAGCCTCCCAAGTACTGGGATTACGGGTGTATGCCACCATGCTCAGCTTAAACGCTAACATCTTTTATGTACAATGGCTTCCCCAGTTCTGTATCAGTGCTACCCAGAGTGTGGCCTGTGGACCTGGAAGGGATTAGATATGGAACTCCAGTCCTACTGAGTTTGACTGCACACTTCAACAAGATCCCCAGAGGATTCACATACACACATTAAAGCTTGAGAAGGGCTGCCTCCCCAAGTTGGCCTGATGAACCCTGACTTCATCTCCAATTGGTCTCCCTGTTTCTTATTCCATTCCAGCCCTATTGGCCTCAATCATTCTACACAAAGTACTGCCCTCAGTCTTTCACACTTGTTGTCTTCTGTCTGCTATGGACTTGCCACAGATGTCCACCTGGCTTAGTTACTCTAGTTCCTTCGGGACTCTGTTCAAAAATCATGTAATCAATGAGGCTTTCCTGATACAAAATCACAACACCTCCACATCCCTTGAAGAATTCCTATCCTGTTTACCCTTTTTTCTCCCTCCAAAGCCCTTGTTGACCACCTATTGTACTATGTTTTTGCTTATTTGCTTATTATCTTTTTTTCCCCCTGCAGCCCTGTAAATTCTATGAAGGCTAGAGATTCTGTTTTGTTCTTTGCTTTACCCCTAGTGCCTAAAATGGTACCTTATCCATATTAGTTACTCAACAAATGTTTGGTGAATTAATTTATAACCAAATTATCTATAAATCTCGCACCTTATAACTGTCTATACTTTCAAGAAAAACAGGCTCAAACAAGGCAAGGGACCTGCCCAATGTCACTCAGTTAGTAAGATGCATAGCTTCAGTTAAATCTGATATCTGAGTCCAAATTGAATATGCTTTCTGACTTATACCCACTTACAGTAGGGTGTTAGTCAACTTTCCATTGCTGTAACAAATACCTGAGATAAACCAATTAAAATGGAGGAAAGGTTTCCTTTGACTTACGGTTTCAGAGGTTTTAGTCCACTGTTGGCTCCATTGCTTTTGGGCTTGCAGCAAGGCTGTGCATCATGGTGGAGAGTGTGTGGTGGAGAAAAGCTGCAGGCCTCACAGTGGCTAGGAAGCAAAGAGAGAGAAGAGTAGGGTCTAAATTTCTCCTCCAAGGCCACGCCCCCAGTGACCTAACTTCTTCCCACTAGGCCCCAGTTCTTAAATTTTCCACCACTTCCCAATAGTGACATGGACTGGGAACCAAGCCTTTAATAGATGGGTCTTTGGGGAACATTCAAAATCCAAACTATAACAAGTAGTCTGAAAAAGAGGTAACATATAGTGACCAAGCTGTATACTGAGAAGGAAGATGAGTCCTTGCTATTATATGACACTTTGCAGACAGAAAGGATTTTCACATATGGATATTTTTGCTCTTCTTTATTCCACAGAGGAATCAGGACTGTACTATCTCATTGGAGTCTCTCAGCACCCATATGTAACTGCCCATAGTACAGCCTGATTAGCTTTGTTATCCAGATGAGGATCATCCTGTCAATCAATGCCAACTTACATGTGGAGTAATAGTGTTGCGAAAGCACTGATTCTTCTTAAATGCATTTCTGCAGCTGTGATTTGAGAACTAGCTTTCTTTGGATCAGTATTTGTGCCACATCCAAGAACATTGCCTTGGTTCTCTTCATGTCCTTACTGTTCTATCATCCAGAAATGTACTTCATTTGGTTTTAAACTCAATGACCCAAACTCTGGAAATGCATTTTGGTTAATGACTTCATTTAAAGCATCTGACAGAAATGAACACATACAAATCAAAGCATCCGTCCTTTCAGTGCTGGTCATGAGAGATCAGTGGATCTTAAAACTCACTGAACTTTAGAAGTACTAGGAGCTTTGGAAAAATTACTAGTGCCTGTGTCCTAACACATAGATATTTATGTAAATGGTTTAGGGTGAGTCTCAAGCAAATTGATTTTATAAAAGACTCCAGGTAATTGTAATGATTATCTAGGTTTGAAAAATAAGCTAAGACCTCAAGAAACTATGTGCACACACACACACACACACACACACACATACACGCACACACACACATGAGTAACATCTCAGTCTTCAGTAGCTATGACCTCAAGAGAGTAAAATACCAAGAAGAAGATGAAAGGAAGAAAAAGTTACTAACTGACCCTCAACAAAGAGTGTGGACTCGATGACCAGTGAAAGTCAATGAGGTGCTAAGAGTCCATTTACACTATTGATTTAGCTGCTCACTGAGCTGTATTTCTTTATTTGCTTGCAGTCCTTTCTCAGTATCAAGCAGGTCCCCCTGAGAGGCATCTACTAACTTTGGATATTTCAACAACCTTAATCACCTTTAAGGAACACTACTGAAAAAAAAAACACTGTAAAGTGTGGATGAGATGCATGGGGCCCAGCAACCCCAAGTCTAGTCATATATTTCACTGTAGAAGAAATGGGGTGAATATCAATAATTGATAAATATCAACAATGACATCATGTCTCTCTTATTTGGCAGGAATGAATAAAGTTACATTGTTTTGATTTTTGTAATAATTAAACATCATCAAAATAAAAATTAACATCTTGGAAGATTTTCTCACATGGTGGGCTGCTAGCTAGTAGAATAGGAAGAATTGTAAATATCATAGAAAGAGATCATTCCTGTAAGGAAAAAACCTTACACTATTTCCTAATGCCTTAGATATATGTATTTTGATCATACCAAATGCAAAATTGATACTTAAAAACTTTATTCAACTTAAGGGTATGAAGAAGAAAGACAATAAGAAGTAATTGATATGGCACTGCTCCCTGTCACTCCTGCTCATTACCACAAACCCCACACATCTCAAGCCACTTAATTTTTACTTCCTGCCAGTTCAAATCCTGTTTTCTCCAAGAAGCCATCCTGAGAACTATGACCATAAACAACTTTTCTTTCCTCTTTATCTTCATGATTCATTTGTACCAGGTATGATATCGTATCACTAGTTATCTTTTTATAGGCTTATAATGTTTCCCAGCAACTGAGCTCTGTTCATCATTAGGGTGAAATTCATATTTTATGTTACTTTGTATTTTTCTCATAGAGTTTTCTCACAATACACAGCACCTAGTAGGTACTCAAGAAAACATAACTTGATTGATTTGTTACTAATAAAGTATTATATGTGGAAATGAAGTTTTCTCCCTAATAACTTGAAATAATATTTAAGCAGCAGCTGATTTCACAAGTCCTAATCAGATTAGAATTTTTCTTAATGAACTTTTAATTTCCAAATACCTTAGCATTATTTAATCACATAAATTTGAATAAGTTTTTTAGATGTCAAAAGAAATACTGCTTTAGGCTTTTCTCTAAAGGTATTCAACCATTCCTTGCTCCCTGTGAATATATATCAAGCCTATTTCCATTTCAAGGCCTTTGCACTTGCTTTTAATTTGGCTAGAACATTCCTTCATCTCATCTACCACTTTATATGTCATTCAGGTCTCAAATTAAATTTCTCCCCTCAGAAAGGCTTATAGGCACACACATTTACTCTCTATCACATTAATTGTTTTCATTATACTTAAATATCATTACACATTTTCTTTCATTACACTGAAAATATCACATTCATCTATTAGTTTATTACCTGTTTCCTAACATATGAATGTGTGCTATTCAGGAACAGGGTCCTTCTCTGTAATGTTCATCCCTCTATCCCCAGTACTCTTACATGGTAAACACCTCATTTTTTAATTTTATTTTTAAAGTATTTATCTGTATTTAATTGACATTTAAAAATTGCACATATTAATAACAATATTATTTTTGAAAAGTCTAGGTCAGTTGTTTTGCAGACGGTCACTCAATTGGGATTAAAATTTTAATTTAAAATTTCTGTGTGTATACTGTACTGGGATTTGCACGTAGGGCCTCACACATGCTAGATAGGCAAGCACTCTACCACTGAGGTACATCCCTAGCCCATTTCCATTTTATTTTGAGACACAGTTGCCCAGGCTGGCCTCAAACTTATAGTCTTCCTGCCTTAGCCTCCTGAATAGCTAGATTACAGGAGTGTGCCACCATGCCTGAAACTGTATTGTTTAATGTTTAAATAGGGTTAAAAATGCCTATCACCTCAAACATTTATCATTTATTTGTGGAAAAACTTTCAAAACCCCTTCCTTCTAACTCTTTGAAATGTACAGTACTGTTATCTACAGACACCATACAGTGTAATAGCACAACAGAATTTGCTTCTGTCTAACTGTAACTTGGTACCTACTGCCCACTCTTTCACCATCCCTCCCACCTCTATACTCTCCCCTGCCTTTGACAACTACCATTCTACTGTCAACTTCAAAAATTGAGATCAATTTTTCTCATATATAGAGCCGGGCGTGGTGGCGCACACTTGTAATCCCAGTACTTTGGGAGGTGGAGACCAGAGGATCCGGGTTCACGGCCAGCCTCAGCTCTCTCTCACTCTCTCTCTCTCTCTTTCTCTCTCTCTCTCTCTCCCTCCTTAGTGAGGTCCTCCGCAACTTCGTGAGACCCGGTT
>PVJS01048791.1:0-14917 GCA_004027185.1 Glis glis
AGAGAAGGAGAAGGAGGAAGAGGAGGGAGGAAGTGGAGGGAGGAGAAGGAGGCAGAGGAGGGAGGAGGAGGGAGGAGTAGGGGGAAGAGGAGGGAGGAGCGGGAGGAGGAGGAAGAGGGAGAAGGAGAAGGAGGAGGGAGAGGATGAAGAAGAGGGAGGAGGAGGGAGGAGGAGAAGGAGGGAGAGGATGAAGAAGAGGGAGGAGGAGGGAGGAGGAGAAGGAGGAGGGAGAGGATGAAGAAGAGGGAGGCGGAGGGAGGAGGAGGGAGAAGGAGAAGGAGGAGGGAGAGGAGGAAGAAGAAGGAGGAGGAGGGAGGAGGAGGGAAAAGGAGAAGGAGGAAGGAGAGGAGGGAGAAGGAGAAGGAGGGAGGAGGAGGGAAAATGAGAAGGAGGAAGGAGAGGAGGGAGTAGAAGGAGGAGGAGGAGGGAGAAGGAGAAGGAGGAGGGCAGATGAGGAGGAGGGAGAGGAGGGAGAAGGAGAAGGAGGAGGGAGAAGAAGGAGGTAAAAGTGCCACAGACGAGAAGCCCTATGTGTAAATAGCATAAAGATGCTAGGATCCGGTAATGCTGTTATACGGGTGCCCTGAAGTTGGTAAAATGTTTCATGTCCGTAGTTACTTACCGAATCAGGGGAGGAGACTGCAGTAGGAGGTAGGAATGCAAGTGGGGAAGAGGGCGCATTACTGGATATTATATGTTTTATGATCTACATGGAAGACAGATACCAAACACGTAAATGAGCGAGAGGATTATAAATGTGGATAAGTAACATAAGCCAAACAAGAAGGTAGTGGGAATAGTGGTAGAGAACTCTTTTAGAGACAGAGATCAAAAACTACTGCTCTCATGTGGCACCATTGGAGCTGAGACACAAGCTGTAGATAGCTATCCGTGTGAAAGTCACTGGGAACCGAAGATGAATGAAATCGCATCCACACAAAGACTTACGTGAGCCGGGCGTGGTGGCGCACGCCTGTTATCCCAGTACTTGGGAGGCTGAGACAGGAGGATCACAGGTTCGAGGCCAGCTTCAACAACTTAGTGAGACCCTCTGCAACTTTGCGAGACCCTGTCTCTAAATAAAAAATAAAACAGGGCTGGGGGTGTAGCTCAGAGGTAGAATGCCCCTGGGTTCAATCCCCGGTACAAAAAAAAATAACTTACATATCAATGTTCATTGAAGCCTTATTGGTAAGAGTTAAAAATAGAACCAACAACAACAAAAAATGTCCATTGAGCAGTGGTATAGGTTGAATTGTGTCCCCTCTAAAAGTGTGTTGAAGTTGTATCCCCCAGCACCTCACAACGTGGCCCGGTTTGGAAGTAGGGTCCTCATCGATGTAATTAGTTGAAATGATGTCGTAGCAGAGCAGGACTGGCCCTTAGTCCAGTGTGACTGGTGTCTTTAGTAAGACACACAGACAGAAGCTCCCCTGACAACAGAGACAGAGATTAGAATGACACAGCTACAAGCCAAAGAGCACTGTTGATGGACAGCTGCCACCGGATCCTCAGAAGACACAAGGGTGTGTTACACTCGGAGTCTTAGGGCCCGGCCCCGTCAGTGCACTCAGTTACAACTTCTTTGCCTCTAAGGCACTCTGTTCTGGCTTCTTTGTTACAGCATCCCTCAGAAACTAATACCTTCTATCCACACAGTAGAATACTATTCTGCAAGGAACAGGAAGAATACTGGTCCATGCCATCCTATGGATGAACCCTAAAGCAAAAAAGCCAGAAAGGGCCACCTCTTGTCATAGGATTCTACCTGTAAGAAATTTCCAGAATAGGCCAATGTACAGAGGCAGACAGCGGATGAGAGGTTGCCCAGGGCTGGAACCGCCAATGGGGGTTCACTGTCAAAGGGCCTAGGGGATCTTACTGGGGTGATAGAAATGGTCTAAAACCCAATTAGGGTGAGGGTCACATGACCCTGCAAACTTGCTAAAAAGGAGCGAATTGTACGCTTAAAGTGGGTGAAGTTGGGGGATGTAAATTGTATCTCTAAAACAAGTTTTATTTTTAAAAAACATCATGGAAACTGAGAAATGAGGCAAAACTTTTGATCCTTTCTGATAATCTACAGAGCACTGGGAGTTGAAGCGTAGGGGGGACAGAAGGGGAAGGAGGCAGAACCAGGTAGAGGATCCTGAGGGACAGACTTCTAGGCTGCACTTTCATAAATAGGATTTTTACTTTTTGTGGTCCTGGGGATTGTACCTAGGGGGAGTTCTACCTCTGAGCTACACCCCCAGCCCTTTTTTATTTTTTGATCTGGAAACAGGATCTCACTAAGTTGCTGAGGGCCTCGCTAAACTGCTGATGCTGGCCCCGAACCTGTGATCCTCCTGTCTCAGCCTCCCAAGTCCTGGGATTACAGGTGTGTGCCACGACACTCAGATAATAGGTAGGATTTTAGGGTGAGGAGACAGAAGTTTGGTGGTCTGGGACCCTGGGTTTCCATCACCAGTAATATTGTAGTTTCCTAGAACAAGGTTGTATGAGCTATATCTGTTCCTTGATGTAATTTTCATAGCTGTATAAAAGAAACACAATTTATATGTGATGTTTATAAAAGGAAGGAGGCTGGGGCAGGGGGAACCATCACTTCTAAAACATCCTTGCTCCTCATATTGTATTTTATTTCATTTCATTTCATTTCATTTCATTTCATTTCATTTTATTTTTGTGGTACTGGGGATTGAACTCAGGGGCATTCTACCTCCAAGCTACCCCCCAGCCCAATTTTATTTTTATTTATAAACAGGGTTCACTAGGTTGCTGAGAGTCTCACTAAGTTGCTGAGGCTGTCCTCGAACCTGCGATCCTCCTGTCTCAGCCTCCCAAGGACTGGGATGACAGGCGTGCGCCACCACGCCCGGCTGCCCCTCATATTTTAATCTTACTGCATCATCTCCCTCCCATTCGTGACACTCTGCAAAGCAGCCCGTCTTTCCTGGTAGGACCAAAGACCGCCTTCTCCTTTCTCCAAAGGCGCTTCTTGATTTTGTTTTTTAATTAACGCTGCTCTCAGAGTCGACAGTCAAATACACAGCACTCAGAGGTGTTACCTCGCACACCGCGCTCGGAGTCATACTATGGATATTTCTGGCACGATGATTCAACGGCACGGGCTGTTTGTTCGCGAGTTCAGCGGCTGCGTGCGATGCTGTTGTTAGCAGTCACCACGTCGGTACCAGGCCCGCTTGGTGCAAATGTTGTAAAGAAGGGAAACCAGCTTAGGCGCGAGAGAATGCGGCAGAACCAGGAGTGCAGATGCGTGCCTGGAGTCCCGGTACTTGGGAGGCCGAGACAGGAGGATTGCAGGTTGGAGGCCAGCCTCAGTAATTTAGTGAGGCCCTCGGCAACTTAGTGAGACCCTGTTTCCAAACAATAAGTGAAGAGGGCTGGATGTGTAGCTCAGAGGTAGAATGCCCCTGAGTTCAATCCTCAGGGGGGAGAGAGAGAGAGAGAGAGAGAATGAGAATGAATTCAGAAGGCAGAAGTTGCCCAAAAATGGAGAATGATTTTTTATTTGTGCTGCCGGATTGAACCCAGGGTCATTCTACCTCCCAGCTACACCCCCAGCCCTACTTTTTATTCTTTATTTTGAAACAGGGTCTCACTAAGTTGCAGAGAGCCTCACTAAGTAGCTGAGGCTGGCCGCAAACCTGCCATCCTCCTGTCTCAGCCTCCCAAGTACTGGGATGACAAGCGTGCACCACCACGCTCGGCTTGGAGAATGATTTTGTATGTGGACGTGCCGAGCATGGATATAGTGTATTTTAGTTTAGCTTGATAGTGTTATTCATCGCAGTGGGGAGAGACCAGAGTAGAAGATTAAGATGAGGAGTCAGACCGTGAGTTGAATTTCAACCTCAAACACTGGTTTGCTGTGGGGCTAAAGACACGCTGTGTAAGCCTTTTTAAGTTCACAACCTTGCTTGTAAAAGGGAAGGCTAAGCCAGGCATGGTGGTGCACAGCTATAATCCCAGTACATGGGAGGCTGAGACCGGAGGATCGCAGGTTGGAGGCCAGCCTCAGCACTAGCTAGACTCTCTGCAACCTAGTAAGACCCTGTTTCAAAACAAAAAGTAAAAAAAACACAGGGCTCAGGGTGTAGCTTAGAAGTAGAATGCCCCTGGGTTCACTCCCCAGTACCCCCACACACACACACACACAAATTGGAAAGGAGAATTTTTTTTTGAGGTACTGGGGATTGAACCCAGGGGCGTTCTACCTCTAAGCTACACCCCCAGCCCTGTTTTTTTTTTTTTTACTTTTTGTTTTGAAATAGGGTCTTACTAGGTTGCAGAGAGTCTCGCTAGTGCTGAGGCTGGCCTCCAACCTGCAATCCTCCGGTCTCAGCCTCCCAAGTACTGGGATTACAAGCGTGCGCCACCACGCCCAGCTCGGAAAGGAGAATTTTAAATTGTGCTTTTACCCTTTTGAGGGCTACACATTGCTCCACTAGGTGGCTGGCTGTGTACCTCCTCTTTCCAAAGCCTGCATCCATGCACCCCAAGACTAAGAAGACCGAATGAGTTCACCTCCAAGCTCTTTCCAAATTCAATCCTTCCTGTCATCCCAGGAGAGAAAAACAAAACAAACAAGAAAACCAGCTTCGCTTTTGTGTTTTGTTTTTTTTTTTGGGAGGGGAGACTGGGGATGGAACCCAGGGGCATTCTACCTCCAAGCTACACCCCCAGCCCTATTTTTTGTTCTTTATTTTGAAACAGGGTCTCACTAGGTTGCTGAGAGTCTCACTAAGTTGCTGAGGTTGGCCTCGAACCTGCGATCCTCCTGTCTGGGATGACAGGCGCGTGCCAGCACCCCCGGCTTTTAAAAACAAACCTTGTTAAAGCGTTTTAGAAGAGCCTCTGACCCTTGGCGCCTTCCTTTCTGTCTCCACAGGGGTGATGGGTGAATACGAGCCCAAAATAGAGGTGCAGTTTCCAGAAACGGTGCCGACTGCCAAAGGAGCCACGGTCAAGCTGGAGTGCTTCGCTCTAGGAAAGTAAGTCCTGCTCCACCCTCCTCCCTACGCATGGCTGGAGGGAGCACTCCACCCTCCTCCCTACGCGTGGCCGGGGGGAGCACACTTGAGAACCAGTTAGCTTTTCCACACAGTTCCTGCCAGAGGAGATAAAGGGCCAGGTGTGGAGGCACACGCCTGTAATCCTAATGCTTGGGAGGCTGAGACAGGAGGATCGCGGGTTGGAGGCCAGCCTCAGCTACTTAGTGAGAATCTCAGCAACTTAGTGAGATCCTGTTTCCAAATAAGAATAAATAAATAAAAAGGGCTGGGGGTGTAGCTCAGAGGTAGAATGCCCCTGGGTTCAATCCCCAGCACCACAAAAAGAAGGAAGGGATGTGGATCATTTGGGATTTTTGGGGGGGCTACCGGGAATGAAACCCAGGGGCATTCTACCTCCGGGCTACACCCCCAGCCCTATTTTTTATTCTTTATTTTGAAACCGGATCTCACTAAGTTGCAGAGGGCCTCACTAAGTAGCTGAGGCTGGCCGCGAACCCGGATCCTCCGGTCTCAGCCTCCCAAGTACTGGGATGACAAGCGCGCGCCACCACGCCCGGCTCTCGTTTGGGATTTTTATGTGCCAGTAACCAGCACAATTGGTACAGCATCAACAATATAAACTCATTCAAAACAAGGATGTTTAAATCTTCTGTGTATTTTAATGATCCCTGTCTATTTATACTCCCAACCCCATCTATCTGGCTACCCATGATGAACTCCCAGTCTTTTATTCATGCCTAAATATTGATTAAGGTAACATCACTAACTCTTTCCAAGTCCCTCTATCACCATGTACTCATTATTATTATTATTATTATTATTATTATTATTATCATCATCATCGTTATTATTATCGTTATTATTATCATTAGCAGCATCATCATCGTTGTTGTGAGGTGGCCGTGGTGGCGTATACCTGTAATCCCAGTCCCTTGGGAGGCTGAGACAGGAGGATCTCAGGTTCAAGGCCAGCATGCAGCAACTTAGTGAGACCCTGTCTCAAAATAAAAAAATAAAATAGGGCTGAGAGTGTAGCTCAGAGGTAGAATGTCCCCTGGGTTCAATTCCCAGTATCACCCAAAATATATACTTTTGTATTTTATAGTAACCATAGAAGATGGGTTTTTTAATTGTGTTTTCAGCTCTATAGAGGGTTATTTTGGTTTCCATGTTTTCAAGTCATGATGATATAAACTACAGAGGTTTATTTACTTTGATATGGTAGAATACAGTGGCAATTATTTTATGTCCTGAAAACATACCACATTAAATACATCATGGTAAGGCTGCAGGATTGAACACGATACAGACATCAAAGTCAAGCTGTGAAACAACATGTAAGACATAGAAAACATCTGTGATTTATTCCTAAGAGAACAAAAGTAGCTTGCACCCAGTATAATGTGGCTGCATGCTTTATTTTAAAGTGAGAGTCAGTCCTGCTGGTACATTCCTATAATCCCAGTACTTGGGAGGCTGAGACAGGAGGATCGCAGACTTGAGGCCAGCCTCAGCAACTTAGTGAAGCCCTAGGCAACCTACGGAGACCCTGTTTCCAAAAAAAATTTAAAAAAAAACAAAAAAAGGGCTGGTGGTATAGCTCAGAGTTTGAATGTTTCTCTGTTCAATCCCTAGTACAAATGAAAGAGAGAGAGGAGGAGAGGAAAGAGAGAGAGAGAGAGAGAAAGAGAGAGAGAGAAAGAGAGAGAGAGGAGAGAGAGATTAGTTGGGGAAAAGATAAAAGCAGGTAACCAAATAGTCTAGGTATGTTTTGGTTGAAGTCTGCAAGGTGATACCTTGCCAAACTTTCTGTAGAGAGAAAGCAAAATTCATGTCGTTCCCACACCAAAAAGTACTATGGATTAAAGTCTGTTGACACCGCTTAAATGGCACAAAATAAAAACAAAAGACACGAACCGTGCTCCCGCAGTCTAGGCAGGGGCGTCCAGGCATGCACGGGCAGCGCTGAGCCGCATCCTTATTACCCACTTAAGAAGAGAAGGGCTCCACGTCAGCACTGGTGCTGTTAAAGGCTTGGATTAAGCGTCTATCTCATCAGATCAAAGGCATCCGTCATGTCGTTTTGGCAGCACCCTCCCTGCATTGTGAGCTAGTGTCTAATGAACTTAAATTCTTTTCAAACCAATAAGAGTCAAGTTGATGGCTTTAATTTCTTAAATACCATCTCAGGGTTCCCAGTGAAGATTAGCAACTCTTTCGTCTAATTACTTCTCCATGAGTGTTTTTGTGCAAAAAAATAAATAAATAAATAAATAAGTAAATAATTCTATCCCCTGCTAGGGAGCTGCAATCTTAAAAGCTGTGGTTAGCTTGCTAAATTCAATGATGCCCTCCTCAGAATTGAAGATGTGTTCTACACAGTTATAGCAGGTAGATGATAGATGCTTTGAGATTACATAAAGACCTGGCAGATGGGTTCTTTCTTTATCTCGCTGTTTTAATTAAAGTTTCCCCAAAACACCTTCCAAGTGGGATGTTTTAAGTCAGTAAGAGCCTCAATCTATACGTGGCAATAAATGGGACAACCATGTGGTCGCAGACAGGGAACTTGAGTGAACCATTCACCTGGGCCAACAGGTAGGCTGTGTTTTCTCGCTTTCATGAGCTCAGTATTTAAACTAGTATTTGTTCATTATTTGGGTGTTTCTCAAAGTAGGGTAATATAGATGTAATATATAATATGATACACAACTTGATATAAATGTATATCAAGAGAAATATAAATATGCATTTAAAATCAGAGTGTAGTGTTCCTAGCTTGTATGCTGCTTAACAATTCAATCAAGCTAGACGTGGTGGTGTATGTCTGTGATCCCAGTACTTGGGAGGCTGAGACGGGAGGATTGAAGGTTGGAAGCCGGCCTCAGCAACTTAGTGAGATCCTCAGCAATTTAGTGAGAGTCTATTTCAAAATAAAAATAATAAGAAGGGCTGGGGGTGGCGCACGCCTGTAATCCCAGTCTTTGGGAGGCTGAGACAAGAGGATCATAGGTTTGAGACCAGCCTCAGCAACATAGTGAGACCCAGTTTCAAAAGAAAAAAAAATAGGGCTGGGAGTGGAGCTCAGAGGTTCAATCCCCAATACCACCAAAAAAGAAAAGAAAAGGTTATTGTCTGTTGCTGAGAAGGAACCAACAACATCTCGTTGCATCTCACCCTTTCTGGGTCCAGAATTCAGGCAGGGCTCCGCTGGGCGATTCTTCTGCTGTCTGCAGTATCTCTTGAGGTCTCCATGGTCTTCTGGCAGAAAGCTGGTGTGGGGAGGTCAGGAGAGCCTCGTTCACATTTCTGCTCTCTGGTTGGGGATGTTGGGAGGCCGAGGACGCTGAGACTGTCCACAGGGCATCCCCTACGGGGCCGCTCTTCCTGGAGTCTCAAGTGATTCAGGGTATTCTCACAGTTTCTTCTGAGACAGTGTTCCAAGAGACAGAGAGGAGAAGCTGCCGGTTTCTTAAGGCCTGAGCCTAGAACTCAACACAGCATCCTTCCTGCCTTTTTTACTAGTCAAAGTAGTCAAGGAGCTGATGGGTTCAAGTGGAAATAGATCTCATCTGAGTGGGAGGAATGGAGAAGAGTTTGCAGCCATCTTAATTCAAATAGAAATAGAAGCCAGGCATGGTGGTGCACGCCTGTAATCCCAGTACTTGGAAGGCTGAGACAGGAGGATCGTAGGTGTGAGGCCAGCCTCAGCAATTTAGTGAGATTTTCAGCAACCAAGCAAGACCCAGTTTCAAGATAAATAAACTGGGCGTGGTGGCGCACACCTGTAATCCCAATACTTAGGAGGCTGAGACAGGAGGATCACAGGTTTGCAACCAGCCTCAGCTACTTGGTGAGGCCCTTTGCAACTTAGGCCCTGTTTCAAAATTAAAAAATAAAATAGGGCTGGGGGTGTAGCTCAGAGGTAGAATGCCCCTGGGTTCAACCCTCAGCACCAAAGCAAAGTAGAAATTAACGTCATCTCAGAAGGAGGAATGTGTAGGAATTTGCACCCATCTTAATTCTTTCAAAAATTGCATGAACATTTTTATTTTAATATTTATGATTTAGAAAAAATGCATTAGAAAAACACATGAGAAGCATTTAAAAATCTGTTTTTATTTTAGTGATCATAGCGTGTAAGAGATAGATTCCCTTATTTGAGATTAAGAAAAGTTATTTGAGCTGGGCATGATGGCACACACTTGTAATCCCAGTGCTTGGGAGGTTGAGACAAGAGGGTCACAGTTTGGAGGCCAGCCTCAGCAACTTAGTGAGGCTCTCAAAAACCTAGAAAGACCCTGTTACCAAATAAAAAATAATAATAAAATAGGGCTGGGGGTATAGCTCAAAGGTAGAATGCCCCTGGGTTTAATCCCTGGCACCACACAGAGGAAAGGAAGAAAGAGAGGCAGGAAGGAAGGAAGGAGAAAAAGAAATGTTACTTGATTTTATGAAAAACACAAAGTAAGTAATAATACTAAACTGGGTGTGGTAGCACACACCTGTAATCCCAGTACTTGGGAGGCTGAGACAGGAGGATCTCAGGTTCAAATTCCAGATTCAAGGCCCTCAGTAACTTAGTGAGAACCCATATCAAAATAAAAAATAGGCCTAGGGGTGTATCTCAGAGGTAGAATGCCCCTGCGTTCAATCCCCAGTACTACTACTACTACTACTACTACTACTAATTATTATTATAATGATGATGATGATAATAATAATAGAGCTGTAAATGCATTTAAAATCATAATGGTTGTATAGGAAGAAGTTTGGGGAACACTCCAATGTGCATATATATTTAGAACTAACCAGGAAGAGATAATCAGCAGGGATTCAAATGAAAGCTTACCCTTTTCTCTAATTTGACTTGCTCCTTTTTCTTCTGCCTCCCAGCCCAGTACCAACTCTCCTCTGGCGCCGAGCTGACGGCAAGCCCATCGCGAGAAAAGCCAGAAGACACAAATCCAGTGGGATTCTTGAAATTCCCAATTTTCAGCAGGAGGATGCCGGGGTGTATGAATGTGTGGCCGAAAATTCCAGAGGAAAAAATGTCGCCAGGGGACAGCTGACTTTTTATGGTAAGTTGGCAATACTTGTGCATCGTGGGTCGGATGACAACACTTCTCTCGCTGCTAAAATTGCTAGGGATGTTTTCCTTACTGGGGTTCTTGTCTACGGAGTGTGAAGAGTGACACTCGCAGACAACAGGAAGGCGAGCAGGAGTTTATTGTAAAGAGAGCGGGGAAGGGGAAAAAGAGGCAGGACACCCTTGCGGACAGTGGGGACCCTGGGGTCTGGCCGCCGCCTTCTGGACACTACTTGGGAGGAGCCCAAGCCACACGCCATCAATCGCAAACTGCTTTCTCCTAAAGTCCACGCGACCTATAGAAGAGAGGTGCAGGGCACCCCTAGGGCCCTGATCGGCCTCGATGTCCAGCGGGTGTCTCCTGGTCACTACCCAAGAGTCGCCCAGGCCAAGTGCCATCAATTACACACTGCTTCTTCTCAAAGCCAACGCGATCTGCGAGAGACAGAGAGGAAAGCTCCCAGAGGGAGGGTGTCCCAGAATGGGAAAAACCACTTAGAGTGGTTGGTCTGGGGGTTTATATGCTTCTGAGTCTCCATTTGCAGTTGGGGTCTTAGAGGCTGTTTCCTGGGATTTGCACAGTGCATTTGCAACATGTCCTTCTTTGAGTCTCCTTCTCTGGGTTGGGGTTCCACACGCTGTTTCCTGGACTCTCCAGGGAATCTCCTGGGATTGCTTCTCAGCAGGAACAACTGGAGTTTTGTGAAGCTCTGGTCACTCTCAGGAGGTTTCTGATCTCCTTAGCACTTGGTCTCTTTAGGAGTTTTGGAAGTTAGTTAGCATCTGTTGCCTCTCAGGAAATGAAGTTTTTCCACCGCGGCCCTCCGGCCCTATCTGCCTCCTCCTTTCTACCGCCTCAAAATCATGCATGAAAAGGTTTGCAGGCAGGCTGTTCTTGTAGGGATGGTTCACAGTAGGACTGTGCGCATCTCCTGCATGCTACGTAATTAGTATTCTCTAGCTGATTGCAGGTGTGGAAAGTGAGGGTGGGAGGCAAGACTGTTGACAGAGCAGAGAGGAAGAAATTAGGCAGATGTGTTTGGGCATGGCGGAAGTGTGAACACACTTCCCAACAGACCTGTTTCCTTCTTCCCATCACACTATAAACCTCAGACAGGAAAGAAGCAGTTTGTTATGCCTGCTCCTGATTTTTTGTTGTTATTGTCAAACTCAATGTTTCCTTCAAGTTTCAATCTGGGGCTTGTGTTAATCTTTTGTAATTGTTCCTGTGTGGTCGCGATTTCACACAGTTCCGTGCGCATCTTAAAACATACACTGGTCCAAACTGAGTGCTTGTCAGCACGAACGTGACAAAGCTCTCTCACCCCAAAGAGTTTCGGGGAGCTGCAGCTGCTCCTGTTCAAATCACATCATCGGCATCGATCCAAACATCACAGAAAGGTAAACCCTCCAGCACGTGGTTATGTTGAGCCCATCTTGGATACCCTATTAGGATATCGATTTGAAATCCAGGAAAAAAGATTCCATTGGGTAGGCATTGGCAAAGAAAATTGAGTTCTGCCAGACTGGGACATGCCTGAATCCCATCTCTCTAGGGTACAGGAAATAAATATTGCAGATTGATAATTATTTAAGAGTGGTTTGAACACACAGCATTGCATATTACTATGATGAATGTAGTTCTGTAGGGGCAAGTTAGGGAAAAGCTTTCAGTATTCTTATTTCTTGCAAAAACTGATACTATGGAAATATATTTATTTCACCAGTTCTTCTTCCATGGCATTTTTGTTTTGAGAGTTCTCCAAAGAATTCTGTTTAGTAATCATATGAAGCCAGGCATGGTGTTGCATACCTGGAATCCTAGTACTTGAGAGGCTGACAGGAGGATCACAGGTTTGTAGCCAGCCCTGGCAACTTAGCAAGACCCTCAGCAACTTAGTGAGACCTGTTTCAAAATAAAAAATAAAAAGGGATAGAACTGTAGCTCAGAGGTAGAATGCCCCTGGATTCAATCCCTAGTACCAAAAAAGAAAAAATAAATCATATAAAGTGTTTTAGAAGTTTGATTGGAAAGTAAGGGGAGATTTGTAGTATTGGCCAGCCTTTATTGGCCTTCCCCTACACGATCCTCAGCATTTTGGGCTCACTTACCTCTGATGCACCTGGTGTAGTGGAGAACACAAAGGGTTCTAGAAAGTTCTCTACAAGATGAACTGGGTACCAGTTATTTGAATAAATCTGCATGAATCTGTGTGAATAAATCAGGCGTGATGGTATATGCCTGTAATCCCAGTATTTGGGAGGCCGAGACAGGAGTATCACAGGTTTGAGGCCGGTTCAGCAGCTTAGAGAGAACTCACTACAAAATAAAAAAAAATAAAATAGGGGTGGGGCTGTAGCTCATAGACAGGATGCCCCTCAGTTCAGTTCCCAGGACCACAATAAATAGTAAGTAAGTAAGTAAATAAATAAATAAGAAGGTGGGTGTGGTGGTGCACACCTGTAATCCCAGTACTTGGGAGGCTGAGGCAGGAGGACTGAGGGTTCAAAGCCAGCCTCAGCAATTTAGTGAGTCTGTCAGCAATTTAGTGAGACCCTATTTCAAAATAAAAAGTAAAATAGGGCCGGGGTCGTAGCTCAGAGGTAGAACACCCATAGATTCAATCCCCCAGCACCCACAAAAAACAGATAAAATAAATTAGGGCTGGGGTGTAGCTCAGAGGTAGAATGTCCCTGGCTTCAACCCCCAATACAAAAAATAAAAAATTAAAAAATTAATAAATCTGTACTTTTCTTCAATTATTTCAAATGTCATACAAACGACAGACTCGATATTTGATCTTTGCTCTTTTTTAAATTAGAGTTGTTCGTATTTTATTTGATTGGTTGAAAAACAAAAGACAACGCAGTTCGCTAGAAAAAATCTAAGGCTGAAGGTTACAGATTTCTTCTGTGAGATGCAATTGCTGTGGATTTTGAACTCTTTGGGGTTCATTTTTCTCACCATTATAATATTTATTTCTTCTATGCCAGGTAGCAACAGCCCAAATTCGTTTAGGTAATTGGGCGACACTTTGTCTTTCTTTTTAGTTGAAGAGAGTTTCCAGGTCAGTGGCGGTTGTAGCTGAGTGTTAGTTTTGCTGCTCAATGTATTGAATAAACTCAGTTTCACTTTCACGATTTTCCTTTTAAAGAAAAACCTAGTTTTTCAGTATGTTAAAAAGGTACGATTGCTCGGCATGGTGGCACACACCTGTACTGCCAGTACTTGGGAGGCTGAGACAGGAGGATCACAGGTTGGAGGCCAGCCTCAGCAACTTAGTGAGACCCGGTTTCAAAATAAAAAATAAAAAGGGCTAGGGGCATAGCTCAGTGGTAGAACACCCCTGGGTTCAATCCCAATACCAATAAAAAAAAGAAATTAAAAAAAAAGTTAGGAAATATTCTTGTAACCGGGATTGGCATAGCGCCTCCTATTGGTCAGAGGTTTCCTCGTCTGGAAACAGTCGTCCAGCATTAACTGCCAGGGAGACTCTACCTTGTGAAGAGTCCCCAGTTTCCTGCAATGGTACAAGTTTTTCAGGGATCCTGCTCTAGAGATGAAAATCAGGGCCCAACAATGTTTGCTTTTTAAATGGAGTTATCTGTGGTTGTGCATTGGGGAAAAGCAAAATGAAATTTGTCTGCTTTCTGATGATAACCCAGGTTCACCTCACTCCTCGGCCCTTGGGGTTAGAGACGCGTCGGATGAGTTGACCCCTTAGCACCCGGCTGCTGCGCCTCTGTTTATTCTCTTTTCTTCCTCTGCTGGTCTATCGGTGGCCTGGAAATTACCTAATTATTTTCATTGTCACAAAGACCTTAATTATACATAAGTGCGTGACTGTCATTTTCTTCCCTATCATTTTTTTTTAATCTGGGTTTTCCCAGGGCTGTGCTCCTAATATCCAGGTGCCTAGATCTTCAAGTTAAATGAATTATTATAATTAAAATCACTGTGTTGATTCCTCCCAAAGGAACGAGAATAGTCCAAGTCACTTATCCATGAACCTACTGTCTTTGTTGACAAGACAATTTCGTACAAAATTAAGGTGTGCTAGCTAGCTCTGGGATTAGAAACCATGATTTTGAGTTCAGAAACCTGCTTCTTGGCTGGGCGCGGTGGCGCATACCTGTAATCCCAGGACTTGGGAGGCTGAGACTGGAGGATCACAGGTTCGAGGCCAGCGGTGCGCAGTAACTTAACGAGACCCTGTTTCTTGGACTCAAACAATTTAACCGTCTTCCAAAGGCTCACAGGCCATGTTTCTGTTGCTTTGGGCTTCCCTGTGGCACTACAATGGCAGCTCCTCGTCCTGGTTGGGTCCCGCTGTGTGCATGACTGTACGGTAGCATGTCCTAGCATGTTTGGTACATGTACGGAACCGAGGCATTTAGATGTAGAACAGATTTACCCCACCCCCTCTCCCCAGTGCATTTTGTCATGATCTATTACCTCAGCAGCTTAGCAGGACCCTGTCTCCAAATAAAGAGGGTGACAGGTGTAGCTCAGAGGTAGGACACCGTGGGTTCAATCCCGTGTAACATGAAAACATGTATATATATATATATGTGTATATATATATATATGTATATATATTTATATAAGTTCATATATTATATATATTACATATGTATATATACATTTATATATAAATACATTTTTATATATACATTTATATAAATACATTTATATATAAATATATTTATATATATAAATACATTTATTTATATAAATGTATATATAAATACATATATAAATACATATGTATTTATATAAATATATACA
>PVJS01048793.1:0-14918 GCA_004027185.1 Glis glis
GGGGATTGAACCCAGGGGCGTTCTACCTCCGAGCTACACCCCCGGCCCTATTTTTTATACTTTATTTTGAAACCGGGTCTCACAAAGTTGTGGAGGGCCTCACTAAGTAGCTGAGGCTGGCCACGAACCCAGATCCTCCGGTCTCTGCCTCCCAAGTACTGGGATTACAAGCGTGCGCCACCACACCCAGTAGGAAGTGATTTTTAATGGGGTCTTAAAGGATGAGGGAAAACTAACCATTGAAAAGCAGGGATTCATTCTTTTTCTAAAGAAAAAAAAAAGAATTTGGGATTGTCGGGAAAGTCTCAGAATCTCAGAAGGTCACTGTGGCCAGAAGATCCAAACAATGGGCAGGTCACCAGAGACAAAGCTAGAGAAGCGTGTAGGGCTTAGGTCTTGCAAGGCATCTGCTCGTGACAGGAGGTCTAGACTTTTCCCAAAATCCTTCGAAGGGTTTCAAGTGGGCCAGGGGCACAAGGCCAATTTGCATTTTGAAAAGAGAAGTCAAGGCCGAGTACCAAGTAGAGAATGGGCTGGAGCTGGAGGTGGATTAAGAATGTTTTTTACACCAGGGTGAAGCTGGAGATACAAAGGTAGAGAAATTCAAGGCACATTCTGGAGGAAGAAGCAGCAAGAATATACTAGATTGAGCAGGACATCAAGGTAGACAAAATAACATAAACAAAAATTCAGAGGAGAAAAATGGAGAGTCTGTGTGGACTTCCATAAGACCAGACCAGTGTGAGTCTTTCTTACAACAGAGCCCTGGGCCATGAAGTAACATTATCTGTCTTTGTGTGTGGAACTTGACCCTGCTTCTGCTCCTTCATTCCCATTTTATTTCCCCTATCCACATATGACTTATTCCAATAAAACATATAGGTTGCTAGAGTTCACAGACACCTAAGCAAATACTGAGGCTAACAGTCTCCAAAATGTATTCTGTGTAATGCTTGTTATATGAGAGTACTCCTTTAAAAAAGCCATGTGTGTGTGTGTGGGGGGGGTGCTTTGTCATCAAATAAATCTAGAAAATGACTTTAATATCCCCTTCCTGGAGAGTTACAAAACACACCGACATAGTAAAGACTCTGGGATGTTCTTTAATAAAGAAACTTACTTAGTTTTGTTTAAAAACTAACCCATTTTTTCCAAACTAAAGGGACCTTAGAAGAACCTGGGATCCTGTGGAACTACTGACCTGGTCTATAGGACCAATTACATAATTTGCAAGGCCCAGTACAAAATAAAAACGCTGGGCCTCTTGTGCAGATTTCTGAAGAGTTTCAGGACAGTGGCAGCGGAGCACTAACCCGGATGTGAGGCTGTTCTGAGTGTGGGGTCCTGTGGGACCGCATAGATCCCCCACAACCATGAAGTCAGCCCTCCAGGCCCAGACCTCAAGTTACCCATGACGACATGTGAGGTCCGTGTTGGCGCCAGAGCTGCACCTCAGGGCAGTTTGATCATTTATGTTACGCTCCATTGGCTTCTACAAGGCGACCCTGGCATTTTGGAGAATGCTCTTACAGCCGTTTGTACCACCGTTGATGCCCCGCCCCAGTCAGGTACAACAGCGCCATGTTGGGTCCTGGTCCTCCTAGGGCTCCAGCCCTCAGGGGCCGCCTCTGGCTCCAAGGCCTCTAACTTGCAGCTCAAGCCAATTCCACTGTTTCTCCCAGTCACCACTCTGGCTCATTGTCATCAGCCACAGAACTAAATTACCACCTTAGCAGCAGTTCTGGGGACAAAGGATGACCTTAAGAAATATCATGAACTGCCTAATTAGAGATGAGTCAGAAAGCACGGCTAAGGGAGGGAGAAAACCATGATTATCTGACCCTGGCCCTGCTTGAGAGAAAGAGCAAGAGAGAACCAGAATGTCCTACCCATGTTTTGTAAACATTACCATGCAATTTGTACACATAGTAAGAGATTTTCTCCCTTCCAGGTAGAAACGCTGTGGAGAGGTATATAGAATCACAGTGAGAAAACTGACGAGAAACTTCTGTGCCCGTGAAACTATAAGGTGGGAGAGACCCACATCTCCAGGAATAAGTAACGGAGGGCTTCCAACAAGAGGAGAAGGATGAGCGCTGGGATTGGCTGCCCACAGATATCAGGGACAGGAAGGGGAGGAGGCAGGTAGAACGCTGGTACTGAAAAGGAATAGAGAGGCAGGGAGAGAGAAAGTGGAGAGTAGCGTACAGGGTTTCTATCATTTGCCCTTTGCATTAGTCAGGGTTCTCCAAAGAAACAGAACCAGCAGGATATATGTATATACAGAATGAGATTTATCCATTTATTTATTTTGTGGTAGTAGGAATTGAACCCAAGGGCGTTCTACCACTGAGCTACATACACCTCCAGCCCATTCATTTATTTATTTGTTTTTAAAACATGGTCTCACTTTGTTACCAAACGCTGGCCTCAAACCTGCAAACCTCCTGTCTCAGCCTCCAAAGTACAGGGATTACAGTGTGCACCACCACACTCTGCAAGAATGAGATTTTTTTGTGTGTGTGGTACTGGGGATTAAACCCAGGGCATTTTACCTTGGAGCTACACCCCCAGCCCTATTTTTTATTCTTTATTTTGAAACAAGGTCTCACTAAGTTGCGGAGGGCCTAAGTAGCTGAGGCTGGCCGCGAAGCCGGATCCTCTGGTCTCAGCCTCCCAAGTACTGGGATTCCAAGCGTGCGCCACCACGCCCAGCTAAGAATGAGATTTATTACAAGGAATTGGTCCATGCACTTACAGAAACTGGCAAGTCCCAGATCTGCAGGCTGAGTCTGCAAGCTGGAGACCCAAGAGAGTCAACCGGATCATTCCAGTCTGAGAACGGGAGAACCAATGGTGTAAATTCTAGTCCTAATGCTGGCGGGCTCCAGAGGCAGGGAGAGCTAGTATTTCCTTTCGAGTTCAAAGGCAGGAAACAGCCAATGTCCCAGCTGGAATGCAGTCAGGCAGAGAGCTCTCCCCTCCATCGGGGCAGGTCAGCGTTTTGTTCCATTCAGGTCCTCGTCTCATTGAATGAGTCCCTTCTACATTATGGAAGCCCATCTAATTCAGTCTACCAATTTTAAATGTCAATTTCATCCAGAAACTCCCAGCATAATGTTTGATCAAGTATCTGGGCAAACCTTGGCCCCATCGGGTTAACACATATTAATCAGCACCCCTGCACAACACCCACTCCTTCTTATTTGGGCTCTGTGACTTGATTTTCCTTTGAGAAACCTTGTCATCAGCCACACAGTATGCATGGTTGGGGCCGGCCACAACCCTGAGTTTCTAGAAACGGGCAAAGAGAGCACTCCAGTTCCCTGGATAGATGATTCAGACACAAGCCAGTGAGCCTCTGATCCCAGGACTTCAGCTGTAAACTGTTAGAAAACAGGAAAATAAAACGAAAAGAGAAACTTGTGCTGGGGTTTCTATGCCGGGAGGATGTAGGGCAGGAACTTCTGGGAGCACAGTGGAGGGGGCCTACTTAGGACCAGGAGGGGGGTGCCGATGAGCCGGTTTGGCTTGAGCCCCTGCCTCGGTATTGCCTGGAAGTCTCAGTTGTGTGAGCTCCATGAGTTAGTTACATGGGTTTCATTTCATACTTAGACTGGCTTAAGGTAAGTCCTTGTCTTCCGTAAGCAATGAGTCTTGACAGATGCTGTGAGCACATTATGTTCAGAAAATAAGCCAAGGGACTGGGCCTGCCTTATCTTCTGAGCAGCGTGTGAACAGCTGGCAGCCCTGCTTTCTGAGGGGTCCTTTTGAACCCAGTTACAGCACTGCCCAAGCCAGATGATTGAGACGGACTTAGCTCCTGAGGCTGAAGCTAAATCTATCAACTACTAATGTCACACCATTAACTGGAAATGATGCTAGCCCTGAAATCCCATCACTTTGACAATAAAAATCATCCCGTGCTACTCAAAATGAGCTCATAACTGCGAAGTGTCAGGGCAGGACTGGGGCAGTGAGCAGAGGTTAAAATCCCTTTCCTGTTGCTGGGTGGGAACAGAATTTGGGACCCCAGGTGGTTCCAGGCTGGAAGCATGGGATGGGAAGCTGGAGGCACCGCACACTAGTGCTCACAAGAGAATCCATGTGGACCCCTGGAGAGCTTCCTTTCCCCTCCTCTTCTGCTTCCTTTTCCAACCCCTCCCCCAATGTCTTTTTAGCTCTTTCCTATTTCAAGCACTGTGCCAGACACAAGAACTGTAAAAAACAGGCCCTAAAGAAATGTACTGGTCTGATGCAGTGGCACACACCTATGTTATCCCAGTACTTGGGAGGCTGAGACAGGAGGATCGCAGGTTCGAGGCCAGCCTCAGCAATTTTCTAAGACCTTATTTCAAAACAAAAAATAAAAAGGGTTGGGGTGTAGCTAAGAGTTGCTTGGGTTCAATCTCCAGTATGAAAGAAAGAAAAGAAAAGAGAGAAAGAAACGAATAGGCTAGGATTGGGAAGGTCCTGGTGGTCAGGGGAGGGTGACTCGTGGTAGAAGGCTATTATAGAACAGTACAGTGACTACTGTATAGTGACAGAAAATGCTTTGGGAGAATTTAAGTTGCTAAAGTTTTATTACTTTTATGATCAGTGATACAATGAACTTCCTCAAACATATATCTTTACTGAAGTTAGGTATAAATGGAAAAATGATGGAAACGTAAATGTGTAACACTGAGGACTTATTTAATTAAATTTTGGTAGCCCCTGTAATGAAATACTATGCATTCATTTAAAATTATTTCATACACAATCACTGAATGGCATAGACTACGTAACATCAAGCACTTTAGGCAATATGATAATATGCATTATGTATACATGAACATGTAAGAGAGAGGAAAATTAGACATTGCACATACAAACTTAACGGTGGTTGACTCAGGGTAGCTGGATATTTACTGCTTCTCTGGACGTCTGCTCTTTTTCAATGAGCTCATACTGCTTTTGTAATCAGAAGGCAAAGTGACTGTTAAAAATAGGTTACTCAATCAAAGTACAAAGCAGACTGGCACAGCAGAGGACCAGCCCTGGAGGAGTGTGTGTGTGTGTGTGTGTGTGTGTGTGTGTGTGTGTCTGTCAGCCTCAAGTCCTCATCTATAAAATAGAAACAATAATTGTTCAATACAGTTTAATCAGTATTAATGGAAATGATAGGTGTAAAATACTAGGCCCAGTAACTAGCGATAGTTAGTGCTTAAAAGTCCAAACTATCGTATTTTTTTTAAAGAAAAGATATAAACCGGGTGTGGTGGTGAACGCTTATAATCCCAGCACTTGGGAGGCTGAGACCAGAGGATCCAGGTTCACGAAAAGCCTCGGCTACTTAGTGAGGCCCTCTGCAACTTAGTGAGACCCTGTTTCAAAATAAAAGGATAAAAAAATAGGGCTGGGGGTGGATCTTGAAGGTAGAATGCCCCTGGGTTCCATTCGCAGTACTGCAAAAAAAAAAAAAAAGAAAAGATATTATTTTCCAAATTTCTGTTTGGAAAGGTCTTTTGAAATCATTAGTGCAGCCAAGAATAAGATGAAACAGGTACTTCAGTGCACTGTGGTAGAGTAGAAGTTGGCACTGTCTTTCTGGAAATCAAAGGTGCATGTTTAATACTCTGGTCTCTGTTGTCTCATTTTTTAGGATTTTACCTAAGGAAGTAGTTCATGGTAAGTCAGAGGTTCATGTTATCAGGATTTGAATGGAGCATTGTATATAATGGTGAAAAATTGGAAATGTCCTAAATGACCAATAACAAAGGAATAATTAATTTAAAAGATTATTTTATTACATAATAAAATAGGGGAAAACTCATTAAGCTATTTGAAAAAACTAAATTTATTTTATTTAAATTTCTAAAACTAACTTGAAAAAACTAGTGATTTAAAGACAACTTTAAAATTCTAAACAACATGACCCCAAGACTATGTATGTAAATAAACATGAAATAATAGCAGGAATGTAATAAGTACATTTAAAGCAGCTTTCTTTAACTCTCAGTTGTCTACCATGAGTATATGCAAAATAATAGGAAAACCTCAAAATTTTAAATGTAGAGGAATTTTTAGAAGAAGAAAAATTATTTCATTTCCTTTATACACTTCACAGATTTTTGGAGAGAGAAGGAAAGGGGATAAAATATTCTTTGAAGAAGAGGGTATTTCAGATTCCGGTTCCCAAAGAAATCTCAGAAAGATAACCCAGCCGCCTGCTACCTCTCATTCAAGAAAGCAGTCACTGGACAGGGTCTTAGCCTGAAAACAGCCAGGGTCTTCTACAGCTGCGGAAGGTGGGGACAGGACAGGAACATGCTTCTCACTTCTCCTTTTCAGCCAGGCCAGCCTCACAGAATGGGGTGGGTTGCAGGTGTTTTCTGTTGGTTTAACAGCCCAGGTACTGAGTTGCTGAATGGTGTGGACCTGGCTCACAGAGCTGCCACCACCGAGAGAAGGAAGAGAGCCCGCACTTAGGCATCGTACAAGCCTGGCTTGCTTTCCAGGTTTCCCTTCCTGCTGGCCTCCTTCTAGTCGAGTAATAACCGTAGCAAAATTATTTAACCTCCTTGAGCCTCAGTTTCCTCAACTATAAAATAGAGATTGTAATCTCTGCCTCATAGTGCCGGAACAGGGCTTCTCTCTAGGAAGCACACGCTGGTACAGCTGCATTGATCATTAAAATATTGAAATACCTAGTCGGGCGTGGTGGCACACATCTCTAATCCCAGGAGGCTGAGACCGGAGATTCTCAGGTTCGAGGACAGCCTCAAGCAACTTAGCATGACTCTCAGCAACCTAGTGAGACCCTGTTTTCAAATAAAAAATATAATAGGGCTGGGATTGTAGCTCAGAGGTAGAATGCCCCTGGGTTCAACAACCAGCACCACACCACACACACACACACACACACACACACACACACACACACTGAAATGCATTAGTGTAAATTGGTGAATAACCACTCCTCACACAGTGTTCCCCATAGTCATCTACCCGCACCCCCTCCACGGTCTTCCATCCCAAGACACAGAGAAGGCTTTCGGGGCCCTGCTCCAGCACTATTGCAGGACGCCATTTGATTCATCCATGGAGGAGCCCCATTAATTTGTCAATGTTTTGAATATTATTTCTGGTTGTGGGAATGTAGACTGTAGATATTTGGAGCCTTTTTTCAAGATGCATATACTTGTGGAAACTTCTCAGGTCAATAGGATACTTTTCCCCCTGGGGACCTAGATACCTTCCCTCCAAAAGGTAAGGCAGACTTGAGAAAAAGATTAAAGAGTAGTGAGTAGCATGACCCATCAGCTCTCTTGGTCTTTAAGCACTGCCTGGTCCGAATTCAGAGGAGTGGGCAAGCTCAACCTTTCATTAAGTCTCATTATTAAGTGATCACAAGCATCCTTCCTTAGCTCTGTGCTTGCAAATGAAGAACAGAACCAGAGTTTTCACAATTAAAAATAGTTTTCCTGAAGAGAAAGCCCATGACCTTAAATTTTAATAGATCACCAGAGAGTTTTTGACACTGACAAAGTTTAAGAACTGAACCTCTGGCCTATCTCGCTCTGGGGCTGGGCTGTCAACTCCTCAGAAAACAGAGGCTCTAACAAAACAAAACAAAAAAAGCCTTAATTTATGACCTGTTCTTTTCTCAAAGCTATTTTCTCCATTCCTTAGAAAAGACAAGCTAGGACAATCTACTCAGAGATATTTCATGGGAACGATCACTAATTCTGGTACACACTTCCATAACACACAGTCAACACTCTTGTGTGTGTGTGTGTGTGTGTGTGTGTGTGTGTGTGTATGTGTGTGTGTGTGTGTGTGTGTGTGTGTGTGTGTGTGATACTGGGGATTGAACCCGGTAGCATTCTACCTCTAAGATTCTACCCCCATTCTATCCCCAGCCCTATTTTATTTTTTATTTTGAAACAGGATCTCACTAAGTTGCCCAGGCTGGCCTCAAACCTCCTCCTGTCTCTGCCTCCCAAGTACTGGGATTACAGGAGTGTGCTACCACATCTGGCTAGACAGTTAACACTCTTAACCTTATCCTCCAAAAAAAATTTGGGGGGAGCTTATATAAGATAATTTTGAGATATCTTCTGGATACTGAAAAATTCACACAATTTGTTCAGAAAAAGCAGCAAGTCTGGCTTTTTGAGAAATGTGCACACTAATGATAGTTATGCAAATACAACTTACACAAGAGTAACTTCACTCTTGTACCTTGATTAATGTGCTACAAAGAATAACAAGTGATATTAAACTGGGGCAGCTTCCAGTAGCACTGCTATTTGGTCAGAGTGAGGGTTATACTAATCTAAGTGCATTTAAATCAGAAATTATAGCCGGGCGTGGTGGCGCACGCTTGTAATCCCAGTACTTTGGAAGGCGGAGACGGGGGTTCGCGGCCAGCCTCAGCTCCCTCTCTCTACTTAGTGAGGCCCTCCGCAACTTCGTGAGACCTGGTTTCAAAATAAAGTATAAAAAATAGGGCCGGGGGTGTAGCGCGGAGGTAGAATGCCCCTGGGTTCAATCCCCGGTACCGCAAAAAAAAAAAAAAATCAGAAATTATTCAGATACTTTTTTCATGAGCTAGATTTCCTGTTAAAAATGTGACTTAAAACTATGTTCAGCAGGGCGTGGTGGCACACGCTTGTAATCCCTGTACTTGGGAGGCTGAGACAGGAGGATCATAGGTTTGCGGCCAGTCTCAGCAACTTAACGAGGCTCTCAGCAACTTAGTGAGACCCTGTTTTAAAATAAAAAATAAAATAGGGCAGGGTATATAGCTCAGAGGTAGAACACACTTAGGGGTTCAATTCTCAGTACCACACACACACACAAACTATATGTTCTATTCATTCTCAGTCCTTCAAAAGTCCCAGCAAGAAAGAAAACAACCCCAAATCTTGTGACCATGTCTACTTTTGGCACTTAGTTTGTACACCTGCTATACCGGCATGGACACCTGTTATTCAGACGGCTCTAAAACCCACCAAAACAATTTCATGGACTGCTATTGTTTGGGATTGTTGTTTTGCTTTGTTTTGATTTTTATTTCTGGCACCAGGAAACCTTCTAAACCTCATAGCCAGACTTTGCATGAGGACAGCATGCACTTTCCACAGGTGTTCTGTCTGTGACAAAGGACAAATTAAGTCTCCAAAAAACTCATCTACTAGCTTTTTCTGATGACTTCTATTTCAAGGTCTTCTCTCTCTAATTAGCCTCCCCAAATGGACTGTTTAATGCATAACTAATCTTGAACTTGCTCTTTTCTCTCACTGAGGAGAAAATTGCGCTTCATTTTGTTGAGCTGTGGTGCTTATGTTGCACATTTATCAGAGAGTGATATTTTAGAATTCTAGATGGCAGCTGTTCAGAGTTTCCTCATTGGCAATATTAGATTGGGAATTACTAATGGTGAATATATAAACCCTCTTTAACATGCAATCTAATCAAAATGGTTCTAAATATTTAGCTTCCTAAATTCAAATTATTTTACAAAGTATATTAGTCTAATGAAATGTTCTTTTTTTGAGCATCTAGAGAAAAGTTGAAAGCAGTTGTAACATTCATCAAGTAGCCAAATGTTATTATTGATAACAAAATAATTCAGGGTGGTGATTTGAATGTTTTACTAGCTCTGCATCTACATCATTTCAATTTATTTGTATTATTTTCTTTATGACAGTAAATAAAATATTTCAGAAACTTTTAGTCTGAAAAAAAATGGCTGTGTTTGCTTTGTGTTGTTTCTCCAAAGGCATTTTTTAAAGTTTGCTTTTATTTGTTCTTCTATTGCCGGTAAAGATGTAGAACGAAAATAAGTACAGGAGCTAAAATACAACTGGCAAACAGAATTCACAGCATGATTCCTTTCAATGATTGATACCACATTTTTATAGGCAACAAACAACAGTGTCTCCTGTCTCTACAAGCAGGCAGAGTTCCTGTAAAGAGAGCAAGAGTCTGTGGAAGCCTGGATGACCAAGTACCTGTGGGACCAAGAACCCAGGGTATTGGAAAAAATGTCCCCAATATCCCTTTCAAAGACCTACAGCCTTTACCTTTGTATAGAGTTCAATTGATTGGGTAGCAGAAACGAAAGCTAAAAATCCCTGGGCCTTGGAGACAGGAAAACAGAAAGCAAAGAAATATTAAATTGGAAAGAGCCACAAAATTAAAGAATGAGTAATAGTTTGAAAAGGTGCTGTGGGGAACCGTCACAGAAAGAGGAGGCGCTTATCCAGTGGGAGAGGAGCAAAGGAAGCCCCCGACACAGGAAGTTGCACAGATGATCGCAACTAGGAGGTTAGGCAGGCACCACCTCTCCATTCAGTGGACAGATCTGCCTCCAGCTGAATGCTGGAGGAAGGTAAAACCGGATTGGTCTCAGTTAAAGTTGAGGCTTCAAGACAACAGGTAGAAACTGCTACTCAATTCAAAAATGGTGTGCAAGATGATCTATGGAAGACTGGTAATGCCTATAGTCTAAATCCAGTTTGTCCTTTTCAAGCTTATCTCAAAAGAAGAGCATAAAACAGTTGAAATTGAATACCTGAGAAGTAACTTTTAGTCCTTTCCTTTTCTAGACCTTAGTTTTCTCATCCGCTAAATGGGGGATTGGTCTAGATCAGTGGTATGGGGAGTATAAAACAAATCTCTTCTTAAAGGCATGGTCCAGGTACATCTCTAGAGATGTTTGATTCAGTAGATAAAGGGTAGCACCCAGGAATCTGCATTTAAACACATTTAAGATTATTCTAGTCAGGCATGGTGGTGCACACCTGTAATTCCAGTACTTGGGAGGCTGAGACAAGAGGATTGCAGGTTGGAGAATTACAGGCATGCACCACCTCATCCGGCTGCAGATAGGTTTTCTCTGTTGTCTTCCCAAACATACATTTACTGGTTAAAGAGACTTCCAAGAAGTTCTCTGTGTGGTTAAGAAAACTAGTGCAGAGATTTCAAAAGTTACGTACTCTAAGACATAATTTTCTTTATTCTCTATTTGCTCTCTAAAGATGCCTCGGTCCTAGATAGTTCAAAGTTTAATCCCCTTCTAAGTATCATTCTGTCCTCTTCCCTTCACCTTGTCCTTTCCAAATTGGCATCTGGACATGATGGTATGCTTATATGTGACATATACAACAAACAAAATGTCCTTGGGTCATGTACTGCCCTCTGGGTCCTTGCTGGTCTCTGATGTGTTGCAGCTTGTTCGATTCAGTGCCTGGGAAACAGCGGTGGTCCCCACTGAGGCTCGGCCCACCTAGTTCTTTCAATGCCAGGCTGGCATCCTCTGCTGGTCGTGGCTCTCAACGCAAAGCCACGGTCACACATCTTCTTTCCAGCCCAGGCCTCTTCTTTTTTTTTTTTTTTTTTTTTTGCGGTACTGGGGATTGAACCCAGGGGCATTCTACCTCCAAACTACACCCCCAGCCCTATTTTTTTTGTTGTTCTTTATTTTGAAACAGGGTCTCACTAAGTTGCGCAGGGCCTCACTAAGTAGCTGAGGCTGGCCGCGAACCCGGATCCTCTGGTCTCAGTCTCCCAAGTACTGGGATTACAAGTGTGCGCCACCATGCCCGGCTGCCCAGGCCTCTTCTGATCCACTGCTGTTCTCACTTCCCGTTCCCGTCGGGGACACAGCATAATGGAGGATAGGAAGAAATGGGGCAATATCTAAAGCTCAGCCTCTGGATACTTCCCTCAGCTCTTTCTAAAACCCGGCTGGCACCATGTTCGATGCAGTCTCGTGCCAACTGCAGGAGTGCTCGAACACGTGCTAGGATAAGCCTGCTGTTCTGGACCGTGCTTCTATCACATCTTCCAGCAAAAGGCATCCCCAGTGGGCCAGAGAGCTGGGATAGTCTGGCCTGATGACTTGTGTTTCTTCTCCTTACTCCTCAGAAATATGGAGGGCTTTCTCCATCCCTCCCGGGTGGAGGAGGTTCCTGCAGCGTGCATCAGTCCTCTCGATACTATGGCTTAGAGTAAAACTCCCCGATCCAGATTCCCGGGGCTTAACATTTGATTCGTAAATGGAATTTTGGCAGATTTAAACAACACTTTCCCCACTATCAACAAAGCCTGCATTTCAACACTATGGTCTCACTGTGAATTTTTTAAAATATGGTTTTCTACTGACAACCACGAAATGACTCCTCTTTTCTACCCCCCCCCATGATGAAGTCCATTGATTTAATAAGTGCAGAGCCATACAGCAACATGATTTCTGGGAGTGAAAAATATCAAAAATATTATTCCTGTAAGATAATAGTCTAGATTGGCCTGCCTTTGGGAAATGACAAGCTAAGAAAATAATTTATACAAGCGTCACCACTGCATCTGGGGCCATAAATGCTAAACTGCTGAAGACCAAGTACTGTTGAGTTTTACTACCTCTGGGTCTTTTGCAGACACTAGGATCACATAAACCTAGGGATACAGAGCCTTAGAGATTATTGCAGAGAAATTTGGTAAAATGAGGGGAGAAGACTTCTCTTAGAAAACAGAAGAGATTGGTAGTATCGATTCTTTCACAACTTGGCCCCAATCGAGCAATCCAACTTTATTTCCCACTCCCTGCCCGTGTCAAACCACTCTTCCAACAAACCAGCCAACTTGTGGACCCTCAGATCCACCGACTGCATTTCTCCAGCTGTGTCTTTGCTCTCATGGGCCCCTGGATGGGAACACCCCAGGCATTAGGGTTCCAAAGAGTATGAGCAAATTCATGCGAATTGAGTATCAAAAATCTTGCCTCCTGCATATATTTCCATCAAACAAGGAAATCTAGCGTGTTACAAGTGTGGAAATACCATATTTAGTTAAGTTCCTTAAAAAAAAAAGTAGATCATAGTGGTATCTTGCTTTGAGGGAAAAAGAGATTATGTATAATTACCATTGGCTATAATTTCTCTATTCTTTCAAAAAAAAAAAAACTTCTGAGTAGGAGCCCACAAAGCTGAGTCTGGCTCTGAGGGAAGGGAGAAAATGGGAGAATAAACACTGAGCGGGAAGTAGGGAGACCAAGGTGGTTTCCATAGTGATGAACATTCAGTCCGGATGGTGCTGCTGCCGGCTTGTGCTGGTGAGTGGGAGAAAAACACTCTCCTTCTGGACTGTGGAGCTAAGGACAGAAAAACTCAAGATGACCAATTTAACTCTCTACTGGACAGACTAAATTCTGTGTCTGTAGGTATAACCAACGTTTATCAAGCACCAACAAAGTTGTTGAACAGTGTGTGGAGTGTATCAGTTTTAATGAATGTAGACTTAGAAAAGTAAAGACTAAATTCCCGTTTTAAATATTAAGATTTCAGGAAGGTAAATAATTTGTATTTAAGGACCTAGTTAGTAAGAGGACAGAGCCCAGCTTAATCCCACATCTGTATTTCAATTCAATCAAATGTATTTTCAGCGTAAAACTGTTTCAACCAGTCCACAGCTATGCCTATCAAATCGTGTGGCAGGAAAATCATATCCCCTTGAATAACACAAACTTATGGTGGTCATTCCAGGCTTTGAGATTTTACAGTTTTCTCTGTCTTGCCAGTTTCCTAGAAAAATCACTGATGTTAAGCTTTCTTTCCTTCATTTAAAAACTGAATAGGTTTTCAGATAACAGCTTAATTAAATGATTAGAAAACGATCCTAAATGACAGGTTTCAATGTATTTTGCATTAATGTGACAGTATCACAATTTACTGACTATAAACATTGGCTTAAAGACAGGTAAAGGTTATGGAGTTATCTCCTACATCATTTTTCTTCCAAAGTGAAAATACCTTTGAATTTTGAGCAATGATCACATATTACAAATAGATACAATAAATGATATCTAGAAATTCAAGGCCAAGGGGGATGTGGATCAGTGGTAGAGTGCTTGCCTAGCATACTCAAGACCCAGGGTCCAATCCCAAGTCCTGTAAAAGAAAAAAAATCCATTATTTAAAAAAAAAAGACATAGCTGGGCATGGTGGCACATGCCTATAATCCCAATACTTGGAATCCGAGACAGGAGGATCACAGGTTCGAGGTCAGCCTCAGCAACTTAGCAAGAACCTGTTTCAAAAATAAAAAAGGGCTGGGGGTGTAGCTCGAAGGTAGTATGCTTCTGGGTTCAATTCTCAGTACCGCACACACACAAGAAAAAAAAAAGAAGGAAAAGAAAGAAATGCAAGGCCCCTATAATTCTATTCCCAATCCTTTTGTACTCCCCAAAATAATAACTGTTAGTTTTTGGTGCTTTTAAAATTCCCCCCAAAATAACCATTGTTGTCTGTTCTTTTCATACATTTGTGCAGAGTATAGTGGTTAAACGTATGGATTAATATTCTATCTTTGCCACTTACTAGCTGTGTGAGTAGGAAAATTAGTCTCTTAACCCTCAATTTCTTGCCTGTAAATAAGGATAATAATGCTATCTAATACATATGAATGCTGTATGGAATAAATTAGATAATAAGATAGATTATATTAAGTGCCTATCACAGTACATTTACATTTTGTAAATGGTATCATACATAAGTATGTATCTCTATTTATATATAATTTATATAAATAGATTATGCTACACATATGGAGCTATAATTCTCTCTCTTTTTTATTTTGCGGTACCGGGGATTGAACGCAGGGGCGTTCTACCTCCGCGCTACATCCCCGGCCCTATTTTTTATACTTTATTTTGAAACCGGGTCTCACGAAGTTGCGGAGGGCCTCACTAGGTAGAGAGAGAGAAAGACAGGGAGAGAGAGAGAGCGAGAGCTGAGGCTGGCCACGAACCCGGATCCTGTGGTCTCCGCCTCCCAAAGTACTGGGATTACAAGCGTGTGCCACCATGCCTGGCTCCAGCCCTATTTTTTTATACTTTATTTTGAAACCGGGTCTCACGAAGTTGCGGAGGG
>PVJS01048794.1:0-14918 GCA_004027185.1 Glis glis
AGCCTGTGCCAGAAGTACTCCCAAAGCCGGGCATGGTGGCACATGCCTGTAATCCCATTACTTGGAAGGCTGAGACAGGAGGATTACAGGTTCGAGGACAGCCTCAGCAAGTAGTGAGACTCTCATCAACCTAGTTAGACCCTGTTTCAAACTAAACATAAAATAGGGCTGGGGGTGTAGCTCGAGGGTAGAATGCCCCTGGGCTCAATCCCCAGTAATACACACACACACACACACACACACCAAAAAAAAAAAAAAAGTGCTCCCAAGAGATATAAGGACTCTGCCTTCCCTCCAGCAGGGGCCCAGAACATCTGAGCACCTCTTGGTTGAGCCCATGGCCTGGAAGCAGCTTCAGCAAAGGGTACCCATCAGACAGTATTCATGGGTGATTAACTCACTGAACCTATACCTACTGAGCATCTCCTGTATGCAATGTCCCAAGCACTAGGGTTCAGTACTGCCTAATGGGAATAATAAACTTGAATTCAGTCTTTTTTTTTTTTTTTTCGGTACTGGGGATTGAACACAGGGGCATTCTACCTCTGAGCTACACCCCCAACCCTATTTTTTTAAAACAGGGTCTCACTAAGTTGCAGAGGGCCTCACTAAGTAGCTGAGGCTGGCAGTGAACCTGGATCCTCTGGTCTCAGCCTCCCAAGTACTGGGATTACAAGCGTGCTGAATTCACAGTCTTAAAGGGGCTCAGAGGGTGTCTGTACAAGTGTCTTT
The DNA here is from genome assembly GCA_004027185.1 of Glis glis. Taxonomy (NCBI): domain Eukaryota; kingdom Metazoa; phylum Chordata; class Mammalia; order Rodentia; family Gliridae; genus Glis; species Glis glis. The sequence goes on from PVJS01048794.1 coordinate 733, forward strand.
TGCCCTGAGAACCTAAGGATTCAGCCAGGCAAAGATGAGCTAGGCAGGCCGAGGCCCTGAGATAGCTGCTTGGTGGATGGCTGAGACAAGGCAGCAGTGGGCGCATGTAGCCGAGTGGGCTCTGTACAGAGTTCCTCCCTGGAAACAATGTAACAAAAGGAGGCTGGTGCATAGCACCAGAGAAGCCCTCATGCCTTAGAGAAGTCATGCAGACTGGAGAGTGCCGGTGAGAAAGGTTCTGGTACCTGCATGGCCCCAGGACTCCCTGTCCTCTCAGCAAATTGAGAAATATAGATGCTTTAGATTCTTTTTCTCCCTGTGACTGAGGCAGGGAATGCTTTGGCAGTTGGAGGGAGGTGGAACCCTCTCTTTTTTTTTTTTTTTTTTTTTTGCGGTACCGGGGATTGAACCCAGGGGTGTTCTACCTCCGCGCTACACCTCCGGCCCTATTTTTTATACTTTATTTTGAAACCGGGTCTCACGAAGTTGCGGAGGGCCTCACTAAGTAGAGAGAGACACACACGGGGGGGGGGGGGAGAGAGAGAACGAGCGTGCGCGCGCTCTGAGGCTGGCCGCGAACCTGGATCCTCCGGTCTCCGCCTCTCAAAGTACTGGGATTACAAGCGTGCGCCACCACGCCCGGCGGACCCTCTCTTTAAGAACTAGGAAATTTCCTTCTAAGTGGCCTGTTCTAGTCATCCAGGGATTAGAGCTAAAGATGTAGTAGGAAAGTTTGGATCATTCTATTTATTCATTTATTTTTGTTGCATTGGGGATTGAACCCAGGGACATTCTACCTCCAAGATACACCCTCAGCCCTATTTTTTTTTTTGTACTGGGGAGTGAACCCAGGGGCATTCTACCTCTGAACTACACCCCCAGCCCTATTTTATTTTTACTTTGAAACAGGGTCTTGCTGGGTTGGTAAGTCTCACTCACTACTTGCTTGAGGCTGTCCTTAAACCTGCAATCCTCTTGTCTCAGCTTCCCAAATTCTGGGATTACAGGAGTACTCCACTATGCCCGGCTCAGCCCTATTTTTAAATTTTTTTTTTATTTTTTGTGTGTGTGGTACTGGGGATGGAACCCAGGTGCATTCTACCTCTGAGCTACACCCCCAGCCCTATTTTTTATACTTTATTTTGAAACCGGGTCTCACGAAGTTGCAGAGGGCCTCACTAAGTAGAGAGAGAGAGACAGGGTGAGACAGAGAGAGAGAGAGAGCTGAGGCTGGCCGCGAACCCGGATCCTCCGGTCTCCGCCTCCCAAAGTACTGGGATTACAAGCGTGCGCCACCACGCCTGGCTTTTATTCTTTATTTTGAAACAGGGTCTCACTAAGTTGCGGAGGGCCTCACTAAGTAGCAGAGGTTGGCCACAAACCCAGATCCTCCCGTCTCAGCCTCCCAAGTGCTGGGATTACAGGCGTGCGCCACAACGCCTGGCTTAATTTTTATTTTGAAACAGGGACTTGCCGGGCGTGGTGGCGCACGCTTGTAATCCCAGTACTTTGGGAGGCGGAGACTGGAGGATCCAGGTTCGCGGCCAGCCTCAGCGCGCGCGCTCGCTCTCTCTGTCTCTCTCTGTCTCTCTCTCTCTCTCTCTCCCTGTCTCTCTCTCTCTCTCTCTCTCTCTACCTAGTGAGGCCCTCTGCAACTTCATGAGACCCGGTTTCAAAATAAAAAGTATAAAAAAATAGGGCCGGGGGTGTAGCACGGAGGTAGAACGCCCCTGGGTTCAATCCCTGGTACCACAAAAAAAAAAAAAAAAAGAAACAGGGTCTTGCTAGGTTGATGAGAGTCTCACTACTTGCTGAAGCTGTCCTTGAACCTCCAATCCTCCTGTCACAGCCTCCTAAATACTGGGATTACAGGCGTGAGCCACCATGCCCGACTGGATCATTCTCTTTTAAAACTCCCTGACAAGATCGGGTGTGTTCAGGGTGTATGGCTTTGCGTTCAGGGTGGTATGGCTGTAGACCCTGTTTCTTTTTTTTTTTTTTTTTTGCGTTACCAGGGATTGAACCCAGGGGGGTTTTACCTCAGAGCTGCACCCTGGCCCTATTTTTTATACTTTATTTTGAAACCGGGTCTCACAAAGTTGCGGAGGGCCTCACTAAGTAGCTGAGGCTGGCTGCGAACCTGGATCCTCTAGTCTCAGCCTCCCAAGTACTGGGATTACAAGCGTGCGCCACCATAGACCCTGTTTCAAAATAAAAATAAAATAGAGCTAGGGGTGTAGCTCGGAAGTAGAATGCCCCTGGATTCAATCTCCAGCACCACAAAAAAAAAACCAAAAACACCTCTCCCTGAGTTCTGGTGTTCCTGGGGCAGGTTGGAGTCTTGGCAGGAACCACCTCCCTAAGCCAGGCTTCAGGTTCAGAGCACTTAGAAGTACTTCCCAGGAAAAGAGACAGGTCCTTTTCCTCCTTGTCAGACTTCTCATCATGCAGATGAGGTTGGTCAGGGAGGCCCAGGCTTGCTACATGGCCGGGAAGGGGGGGGGGCAGTGGCTCTCCCTAGGGAGTGCAGGATTGCTGGTCAGGTCCCAGTGTTGTGGTGGCAGCATCCAGATGGGTGGGCACTGTTGATTGCTCTCATTCTAATGCCTGTCTTTGGCCTCTAGCCCTGGCCCAGTGTTTCCAACCTGGCCAAAGACTTCATTGATCGCCTGCTGACTGTGGACCCTGGTGCCCGTATGACTGCACTGCAGGCCCTGAGGCACCCATGGGTGGTAAGCATGGCAGCCTCTTCATCCATGAAGAATCTGCACCGCTCCATCTCCCAGAACCTCCTGAAGCGTGCCTCCTCACGCTGCCAGAGCACCAAGTCTGCCCAGTCCACACGCTCCAGCCGCTCCACACGCTCCAACAAGTCGCGCCGCGTGCGGGAACGGGAGCTGCGGGAACTCAATCTTCGCTATCAGCAGCAGTACAATGGCTGAGCCACAGGCTGTGGCACAGACACCACATGGTCCCAGCCTGGTCACTCTCTGCTGTGCCATCTGGGCCTGCTACCCTTTGCCAGAGATAAGCCTCATGGCTAGTGGTACATAGAGAAAGTCTGGCCCCAGTCCCTTCTCTGTGACTTCAGTAGCCCCTGTCCTCATCATGGGCCTGGGTCTGGTGTGATGGAGTGGAGGTGGCCCAGGGCGTTGTGATCCCCTGACCTGGGAACCTGGCCTGGCACTGATACCCTTTTTGGTGGGCAGCTGCTCTTAGGAGTTGGGGGAAGAGACAGGACCTACCCTTCACTGTCTTCCTCATGCTTTGGCTCTTCCCCAGACCAAAGGGGCCTGCAGTGTTGGGTGGAGGGTGTCCTGTGGCCCAAGGACCCTTCGGGACCGCTACTTCTGGAACCTCCCATTCCTCCATAGAGCCTTCCTCCTTAGCTCCCCACATTCCATGCCATCCTGATCCTTAAGGTTATGCTCCAGTTGGAGGCCCGGCTTTGACCTTAGCTAGACCCCAGGTGCCTTGATTAGACCGAGGCAGCCCCTACCTCCCTGTCAAAATCTGTCTTCCTTCATGGTGCTGCCAGGCACCCCTCCTGGCCTAAGACTTGTGAGGACCTCTGGTAGTAGGGCCATGGCATGGACCTTAGCCATGCTGGTGGCAGGCTTGAGAGGGTTCCTGCCCACTGCTCTCAGTGCCTTCTTTGCAGAGCCCACCATTGCCTCCCTTTCCCCTTGGATGCCTATTCTATTCCCCAGGTGCCTCCTTCCCAACTGTGGGGGGTCAAAGGGAGCCCCACTGCTGCTACCCAGGGAATGGGGGCACCTGGGCCAAGGCAGAGTGTTCTCCCTTAGGATCCCATTGTTGGCCCTAGTTCTATCCTTTTGTACTACCCCTTGCCCATTCCCTTCGGTGCCACTGTGTCCTCCTCTGCAGCTTCATTAAGGCGCCATCTAGTGTCTAGCCTGTGTATGGGCAGCCTGGGTGTGATCACACCCATCTTGCACAACCACAGCCCTCTAAAAAGAAGTGGAAAGGAAGGAGCTGCTGCATTGGGGGAGGGTCATGAGCTGCTCAGCTCCCCTTCTGCTCAGCTCCTGCACACCTCTCCCTGGAACTTAGCCATACTCTGTGACCTGCTTCTGAACCCTGGGTGCCTGGGGTGCTGATTGGCCTTGTCATGAGAGCTGGCCTTGCCCCATCCATCCTGTGTCAGCTTCCTTTCACAGCATTAACCTTCCAGTCTGGGCCCCGCTGACTCTCAGGCTGGAGGGAGCCCTTGCCGGAGGTAGGCGAGGTTGGGGGCTGAGCCAGAACCATCCCCATAGTTGTCATGGTATCTCCCCCTCCACCAACACAAACCAGGCTGGAACCCAAGCTCTCTCCCTCCACAGCTTCTTTCAGTGGGTAGGAAGGGGCCAGGGCCCAGCTTCAACCTTATCTAGGGCCCCTGCCAGAAGGGAGTGTTTGACCCCCACTCAGCTCCTCCCAGTGGGCATCCTCGGGCCAGACCCTCCTTTTTCTGCATTTGCCGCCTCCAGGGGGAAACCGAACCAAAGAGACCACTTTGTGCCAAGTCGACTGTGCCTTATATACCCTTTCCTTCTGTCCCCACTGCCCTCTGAACAGGAGTCAGTGGAGAGCTGGAGCCCCATGGCCTCAGAACCCCCCCCCCCAATTCCCCAAGTGTCTCTGGGGGCCTGAAAGCCCTGGGGATTTATTTCCTCTCTTGCCCAGGATAGGCCTGAGGGTAGGACAGAGGGAGTTTGGAGTCTCAGGCCTTTGATAGGCCCACCTGGGCCTTCATGCCACGGACCGTGGATGGAGAATGTGCAGTTATTTATTTTGCATACTCAGTTTGTAAATGTATCCTCTGTATTCAATAAACAGGCTGCCCTCCCAGGGAAGGCTGCCCATTCATTCTAACAGCCCTGGCTGTGTGCTGTGGGACTGGGGGGCTGCCCCAGAGGAGGAGGGGTGGGGGCCCCAGCCGGGCTGGCTACTGTAGGAAGATCCTGACTCTTTAGCTCCTTCTGTGTCAGAAAACAAAGTCTACATGGGGGGTAGAACCCTCAAGAGCCTCTCCTTTCCCCTGAGCCAGGAGGACAGACGAGTACACAAGAGGACAGAGCCTAGGGTCTTTATTGGATTCACATGGGGAGGGAGCCTGTGGTAAGCTCAGTTGTTGGCTATAACCTGGTTGATCCAAGTGTTGAACTTGCTAACTCGAGCATACACAGCAGGTGCTCGCACATTGCAGTTAGTCGTGCCCCAGGAGACAACACCAATGAGCACCCACGTGTTCCCCTTCTGGCAGACAAGAGGGCCTCCGGAGTCGCCCTGAGAGGGAGGAAGAAGGGAGAAATCAGGCCAGGCGTGGTGGCGCACACTTGTAATCCCAGTACTTTGGGAGGTGGAGACCGGAGGATCCGGGTTCGCTGCCAGCCTCAGCGCGCACGCGCGCACTCTCTCTCCCTGTCTCTCTCTCTACTTAGTGAGGCCCTCCGCAACTTCGTGAGACCCGGTTCCAAAATAAAGTAGAAAAAATAGGGCCGGGGGCGTAGCGCGGAGGTAGAACGCCCCTGCGTTCAATCCCCAGTACCGCAAAAAAAAAAAGGGAGAAATCAGCATGGCATGTTGGGAGGTGTGCTGTGGGAGAGTGCAGAAGACAGGGTGCCTCTGCTCACCTGGCACGAGGAGGCACCTGAGGCACCTGCACAGACCATGGAGTCAGTGATACGTGAACCCCAATATTGCCGGCACTGACTCACAGTGACCAGGGGCAGAACTGCCTGCTGCAGACGTGCTGGTGTCACATTGCCTGTGGGTCAGGAAAGGGTAGTCAGGATGGCCCAGGATGCTTATCCCCCTCCCCCCCAGCTCAGGCCTCAGTTCTCACTTGTGCCACTGAGGCGGCCCCAGCCAGTGGTGACACATGTGAGGTCTCCAGACAGCGCCTCATTCGAGGTAGCCAGACAGACTGGTGAGATGGAGGTTGTGTACCGGGCTGGTGAGGCGAGCTTCAGGAGCGTCAGGTCATTGTTCAGAGTGTTGGCGTTCCAGCTTGGGTGTGTAATGGCCTGTGGGGTGAGGAAGGGGTCATGTAGGAGTGTTGGGATAGGCATAGGCACCCAGGGCATGCCTGAATTCCTATGCCTAGTGCAACCCACCTGCAGCCCATTTTTCCTTCCCACGAGTACAGCCAGGCATTCACCTTTGAGATGGACAGCACCTGCACAGGCTCAGCATTGGACAACCGGTCATACTCGCCCAGGACAACAAAGTGGCTGCCAGGACTGCAGTGAGAGTGGGGTTGCGTAGCTGCCGGAAGTGCAGAGCAAGAGTGGGGAAAAGGGTGGAAGAAGTGGGCTGGGTGGGGCAGGTGGAATGCACGTGCTCACCTGACACTGCAGTGGGCAGCAGTGAGCACCCAGGACTGGCTGATGAGAGAGCCACCACAGAAGTGAAAACCGCTACTGTCCTGGGGTCAGAGATGGGGTAGACTCAGGCTTATATGTAGGCATGAAGCACCCAGGACCCTGCCCCAGCCTTAGGGTGCATGTACCTGCAGAGACACCTGCCAGGGCCAGGAACCTGGGACAGCATTCTCCCCATTAACAATCCTCTGGATGGAGCTCAGAGCCGGACTGATGGCAGGAGTTCCACAGCCTGGCCATTGGAGTGGTGAGGATCCATACCACACCCTTCCCCCTCCTTTCTCTAGATTCCTAGGCTGTGTACCCCAGAAGGATTCAAGTTGAGAGGGGTTGTCACTAGCTCTTCTCCTGCTGAGCACCTTCTGGGCGTCCACAGCTATTACAGTTACCCCTCATTACAACCAGCCCCCAAGTCCTGTCTGTTCTCCCACATTGCTGATCTAGTCCCTACTGTTTCCTAACGCCACCCCTGCCTCAGCCCAGGCCACTTTTCTCACTGACCCAAGATAGTCTCCCTGGCTTTCTACCCTGAACAATGCATACCCCTCATGAGGCTAGAGGACTCTTTCCTTTTTTTTATGTTTTTATTGGTGCATTGTAGTCTCACATCACAATATCAGTTTGGTGTTAACATACATGCACACAGCCCAGAGGACTCTTTCTAGACTATACCCCCAGTTCTCACAGCCCACTTCCTAAGCCCTCCAGCACCCGAGTCAAGCTCCTGTCCCACTTGTGAGACCACCCCTCTCAGCCCTTAGGTAAGCCCCTTCCTGCTCCTCTGCCCTGATGTGTCCTTTTTGCTTTGCCCATGCTGTCTACCTACTTCTCTTCCAGCCAGCCTGGCCCCCTAGACTGGCACTGGGAGCAGAGTTGCCCTAGGCTGTTCAGTCAGGACTGGTTCTGGCTCACTCACCCCAGGAGGAGCCGAGGAAGACCAGGCCAAGAGTCAGGCTGAGCAGTAGCATTGTGGCGGGTCAAGTTGAGAACTGGACCGGGCTTTATTTATGGGTGTCCTTGTCCTTGGGCCAAAGTCCTAGGCCTGAGACCAGGCCAGCTGTATGGGCTCAGCCCCTCCCACACTCCATTTAGGAGCCTCTTTAGCCAAGGTCCCTTGATCCAGGCCTGAACTTATCAGACAGATCCCAGGTGTGAGGCTCTCACCTCCTCCACCTCCCAAAGTCTGGCCTCTGATTGGCTACCTGAAGCATCTCACATCCCAAGCATTGGGCACAGGACACAAGGACATATGGTTAAATCAAGTCTATCAAGTATTAACCTGATGGTTGGGACTATGGAAGTTTCCCAGGGCTATCAGGGACACTGGGCTCTCAGAAGGGTGCTCAGAATCCAGGGGTGTTCTGACTGGTGGAAGGAGTGGCCAGTTCCGCTGTGGAAGGCCAGGGATAGAGGTTCTGGCAGGTTGCTAATCCTAACAAACATCATCTCAGGGTTACTCACCACTGTAGAACAGGAGTCAGAGGTTTGCTCAGAAATGGTGATTCTCCCACCAGCATGAGATGGGGTGGAACACAGACGCTCAAATGTCTGGCTCTGAAACCCACATTCTTGGTGTGACCTGAGCGCTTGGTGACTGGCAGACCCTGGACTGAGGTTGCAGGTAGAAGGGTGACAGCCATCAAATCTCTGACAGCCTCTAGGACTCAGAGCTGTCGTGAGCAAGCCCTGGAATCTACATGTTACTGAGCTCCAGGATAAGCTTGGACTGAAGGAGAGGACACCCCTGTATGCAAAGTTGCAATAAATACTAAGTTAGTTAGTCTCCTTCCAGGGATGTGAGTGCTTTGTTGTTTTTTTTTTTTTTTGCGGTACCGGGGATTGAACACAGGGGCGTTCTACCTCCGTGCTACGCCCCTGGCCCTATTTTTTCTACTTTATTTTGAAACCGGGTCTCACGAAGTTGCAGAGGGCCTCACTAAATAGAGGGAGAGAGACAGGGAGAGAGAGAGAGAGCGCACGCGCACGTGCGCGAGCTGAGGCTGGCCGCGAACCCGGATCCTCCGGTCTCTGGTCCGGTCTCCGCCTCCCAAAGTACTGGGATTACAAGCGTGCGCCACCACGCCCGGCTAAGCGCTTTGTTTTTATGGTACTGGGGATTGAGCCCAGGGCATTGAACCTCCAATCGACACCCCTAGCCCTATTTTATTTTGAAGCAGGGTCTCACTAGATTGATGAGATTCTTGCTAAGTTGCTGAGGCTGGTCTTGAACCTGCAATCCTCCTGTCTCAGCCTCCCAAGTACTGGGATTACAAGTGTGTACCACCACGCCTGGCTGATGTGAAACCTTTGATTGACTCAAGAACACCCCAGTCCAGCTGAGTGTGATGCTGCACACCTGTAATCCCAATACTTAGGAGGCTTAGATAGAAGGATCACAGTTTTGAGATCAGCCTCAACAACTTAGCAAGACCCTATTCCCTCCAAAAAGGAACACCTCACTCCAAAAAATGAGATGAGTGAATGGGTAGAGGGATGGATGAATAGACAAAGAGATGACCAAAATATGAATTGTAGCCGGGCATGGTGGCGCATGCTTGTAATCCCAGTACTTGGGAGGCTGAGACCGGAGGATCCGGGTTCGCAGCCAGCCTCAGCTACTTAGTAAGGCCCTCCGCAACTTAGTGAGACCCTGTTTCAAAATAAAGAATAAAAAATAGGGCTAGGGGTGTAGCTCAGAGGTAGAATGCCCCTGGGTTCAACCCCCAGTACCGCAAAATATATATATATATAAATATATATATATGAATTGTAAAGTCTGGTGGAAGCTGGGCTCCATTCCCCAGTACCACACACAAAAAAAAAAGGTCCGGTAAGCATATGGATTTCAGTATAATTCCTTCAACTTTCCTGTTACATTATTTATTTTTTTATTTTTTTGCGGTACTGGGATTGAACCCAGGGGCATTCTACCTCTGAGCTACACCCCAGTCCTATTTTTTTATTCTTTATTTTGAAACTGGGTCTCACTAAGTTGCGGAGGGCCTCACTAAGTAGCTGAGGTTGGCCTGAACCCATATCCTCCAGTCTCAGCCTCCCAAGTACTGGGATTACAAGCGTGCACCACCACGCCCGGCTCTCCTATTACTTTATTATTTATTTATTTATTTATTTATTTTTGGTACTGGGGATTGAACCCAGGGACAGTCTCCCTCCAAGTCACACCCCTAGCTCTTTATTTTGAAATAGGGTCTTGCTGACTTGCTGAGGATCTAGCTAAATTGCTGAGACAGGCCTCAAACCTGCAATCCTCCTGTCTCAGCCTCCCAAGTACTAGGATTATAGGCATGTACCACCATACCTGGCTATAATAAATATTTTTCACAATAAAGTACTGGGGGAGCTGGGCATGGTGGCACACTCCTGTAATCCCAATATTTGGGAGGCTGAGACAAGATGATCACAGGTTCAAGGACAGCCTCAGCAATTTAGTGAGACTCTCAGCAACCTAGCAAGATGTTGTTTCAAAAAAAAAGAGGGGTGGGGGTATAGTTTGGGGGTAGAATGCCCCTGGGTTCAATCCCCACTACCATAAAAAAATAAAAGTATTAGGGGGAGAGTATAATCAGTTGTCCAGGGATGTCCAGGCTGGAATAGAGCTTTCTTAGGGGTGGGCAAACTTTTTTTTCTTGTACTGGGGACTGAACCCTAGGGGCATTCTACTGTTGAGCTATACCCCCCAGCTCTTTTTTTATTTTGAAACAGGGTCATGCTAAATTGCTGAGACTGAGCTAGGCGTGGTGGCGCACGTTTGTAATCCCAGTACTTGGGAGGCTGAAACTGGAGGATCTGGGTTCGCGGCCTGCCTCAGCTACTTAGTGAGGCCCTCCGCAACTTAGACCCTGTTTCAAAATAAAGAATAAAAAAAATAGGGCTGGGAGTGTAGCCCGGAGGTAGAATGCCCCTGGGTTCAATCTCTGATACTGCCAAAAAATAAAAATAAATAAAATAAATTGCTGAGGCTGCACTGGGCATGGTGGCACAGGCTTGTAATCCCAGTACTTGGGAGACAGAGACCAGAGGATCCGGGTTTGCGGCCAGCCTCAGCTACTTAGTGAGGCCCTCTGCAACTTCGTGAGACCCGGTTTCAAAATTAAAAAAAAAAAGTATAAAAAATAGGGCTGGGGGTGTAGCCCGGAGGTAGAATGCCCCTGAGTTCAATCCCTGGTACCATAGGAAAAAAAAAAGTTTCTTGGATAAATGTATCATCTCTCCCCACGTGAGTCCTGTGACCCCTATTAGCCATGAAAACTTGGAGTTGATCTCTCATAGCCCAACATATGCAGTAAAGCCAAGCTTTGCATAAGTGACTCAGGTGTGGTCATCTGAGGGGTGTCACAAGTTGCACTGCTGGGATGAGGAACACTTGGTGAGAACTTGCCCTTGGAGTCAGGGAGTAGTTCCCCTATCAGCACTTTAGCCCTCAGAAGGCCCAGGGCAGACCTGAGACCTGTGGACTTCGTCCTGGGTCACTGATGAACAGAAAGGCTCTGGGCAGGGGTCATCCATGGGGTTTTGTGGGTTTTCCAAAAGTCTACAGTGGACTAGAGGGCAAGAGCAAGGCAGGGGCATGGTAGGGGAGCCCCTACAGTATGGAGTCAGAAGGAAGATATGGGAGGAGACAGAATGGGAGCTTTTCACCTTGAGCCTGCAATGCTGGCCAGGGCCGGGGTTCTGGAGGGGTACATGCCTGAGGCCATGGGTGATAGGCTAGGCACTGGAGCTGTGGGGGACTGTGGCTCCTGCAGGGATGCCTTAGCCACAAAGCCCCACTGGCTGTCTGCCCGCTGCACCAAAGAACGACACAGCCGTGTGTTTAGGCGTTTGTATTTTCTAGGTTTGTTCCCCCTAGCTCTGAGCTCTATGACTCAGAGCACTTCACTCCACCTCCATGGCCTGCACAGTTTCCTCCAGGAGCTCCAGGTTCAGAGGCCTCACTGTCTGGGTCAGGATGGCTGTGGTTCCAGGTGCAAAGCGGTAGCCGCCACTCCTAGGAAGGAGGAGGGACAGCCTCTCAGTGTGTGGCCTTGTCCTTTTCTTGCAGCCCTCCATTTCCCTCCTCTGCTACCATCCCATCCTCCCCAGTGGTCCTCCCACTTCCCTGCTCCTACCTCTTCACAGGCTCTGTGGGTGAGCTCAGTGTACGCAGCAGCTTGGCGCCCGTTGCAGTGATCACACATGCATCCACGCTGCCACCGGAGCCCAGGTCACCCAGGATCCCTGCGGTGATGGCTTCTACCAGCAGCCCCTGTGCAGCCTCCAGCTGTGGCAAAGCATGTGTGAGGCCTAATGGACCCTCTGGTGTTGCCTCAGGCACCTCCTCTCTCCCCCTTCACTCAAAACTCCCCTCCCCTGGCCTCAGCCTCCCTCTCTCCCATAAGTCCTGTGGTGTTCCCTCTACCCACAGTCCTCTGCACAAACTTCTCAGAGTTGCCTACACTTGTGGCCCCCCTTCCAGCAGTCCGTCCATCACTGCATCTGGTCTTGGCTCTCTGTCCTTCTAACTCAGTGCATGTCTCTGGGCTTTTGCTACATCTGAAGCAACATAGTCATCCTTTTCCATTCATTCCAAAGTACAGACTTCAGACCAACTATAGAATCCCACTGGGCTTTTCCTCTTCCCTCGGTTACTAAGGATCTCCTTGCAGTCCAGAAGTGTAGGTACTGCACTTCTCCACCCTCAGTCTCACCTCCTCCGAGAAGCCTTCCCCGACTCCCATACAAAGGCAGGGTCCCTCTGTGCTCCCCCAGCTCCCGGGTGCATTTCCCACCAGTGACCATGTAGTGGAGGACAGAGGTCGCTCACCGTCATGTTTGGCTGGAACCGGTCCTCCAGCACCGCCAGGGCCGCGTCCTGCCCGGAGCCTGTAGGTGGGAAGGAAATCTGAGGTCATCGGCTGCTCCCTCCGGGAAACAAGAAGCGAGGGTGGCAGCGGGCAGGGTTCGTGGGGAAGGGGCAGAAGCGCTCACCCAGGGCAGTGAAGGGCAAACGGCTGTAGGAACCGTGGGGATGCACGCCATAGAGCTGCGGTCCGGTCAGGTCTACGCCGCCCACGATCAGCGACGCACCCACGTGACCCCTGTACCTGTTAGCGGGTGGGCGTGACCGGCCCGAGCCGGATCCAGGCCCCGCCCCCATGACGCCACCCGGAGCCCGGGCCCCGCCCCTTCCCGCGGCTTAGGGTCCCTCTGAGCCCAGCTTCTCACGCGCCAGGCTCTTCCGGTCTCCCAGCACATCGCAGCCCCGCCCTTTCTCCTGTCCCACTTCCTGCCACCCCGCCCTCCCCGCAACGGCGTCTCCCAAGGTCATCTCAGCCCCGCCCCGCACCGGAAGAGCGTCTGGCGCAGGACGCGAGTGACCGTAGCCACTCGGGGTTCGCGGCCCGTGGTCAGCGCGTGTAGCTCCATGTTGGACGCTGCCATCCGCGTAGTCATTTCGGCGTCCGCGGCTACTCCAGCCCCACAGCAGCTGGGGATGAAGGGAGGTTTGGTGTGGGCAGGGCTAGGATGTGCGGAAATGGGGGTGAGAACAAGGGGCGGTTCTTGTGTGCTGGACCGGGGCTGGGGAATTCTTACTAGATTTTGGGGGCGATGTAGTGGATCTTCTCGCAGCTTTTGTCCGCTACGACCGAATCGTTAGTGGCCCGCGTATCCGCACCCAGTATGACCCCGTCCTGCGGAAGTGGGGCGCTGCCTCAATGTCGACCCGTCCCCCTACCCCCGCTACCTCTACTCCCTTCCCTCTCCCGTCACATCCCCCTGCTCACTTGGAACACAAGGCCTGCTATGGTGGTCCCGGTCTTGCGTGCGTGAGGGACCCGGAGCCCAGGGAGGACGCGTTCCAAGGATGCATTTCTAGAAACGGAGGGGAATGGCCCAAGTTTAGGTTGTTTTCAGGACCCCTATCGCAACTTCCAACCCGTCCCGTTCCTCATCTAGGGTAATCCTGGAACCTAAATTTCCTAACGCTCACCACCCACCTCCGCCAGTGGGGAGGGGCACGGCGAAGCACTGGAAGCTCGGGACTAGCCCCCCAACCCCCGCCGCCACCACTTTCACCTCTGGCAGTTCTCGAAGGAAAAGCCCCCTTGGGGCCCCAGCGCGGGCTTCATCATCTTGGGGCAGTCAGGGCGGATTGGGATCAGGAGCCGATAGGTGGGTCAGAGGAGTGGGGCCAGGGGCGCAGAAAGGACTCAGCCTCCGATTCTGAGGCCACCGCTTCCCACTTTCGCTTTCACCTCCACCCTGGTTCAAAGGCTGCTGGGCTTTTCTGCATCTTCTCTTTCACTTTCACCTTCATTTTTGGTTCTAGGTAGCTAAGGAAGGGGCCCATGTCCCTTGCCACAAGCCCCTCAGTGCTGTTCCCTAGATCCTCTTTCCAAACAGAGGGACAAAACTGGCCATTGTTCAGCTCCTCTAGGGGTCCCTTCAAGTCTAATACCTCCCAACAATCTTACCCCAACTCCAACTCCAGCCTCCAGAGCTAGCACCCTAAACCTGTCACAGCCATGGCCAGCTTTCTGCATTGTTACTGGCCTCCCAATAGATCAGGCCTGGCTGACTTTTGCCCTTTGTCACCCTTCTCCCAATTCCTGCCTCTTTTGCTGTCTTTTTCTCACAGAAACCTCAAACACTGAGGCTCAATCCTCAGCCACAGTGAGGTCCTTCCATCTTCTCTCAAGAGGTGTGACGGGCTGAGTTGTAGCTCAGTGGTAGGACACTTGCCTAGCATGTGCGAGGCCCTTGGTCAGAACTCCAGCACCAAAAAAAAAAAAAAAA
>PVJS01048795.1:0-14917 GCA_004027185.1 Glis glis
CCCGGCGAGGTGGCCGGGGGCTTCCGGGGTGGGGCGCGCGCGGGCGGTCCGGTACCTGTGCACAAGGGGCCCGGCGGGGTGGCGCGGGTGGCTGCCGGGGTGGGGCGCGCGCGGGCGGTCCGGTACCTGGCGCACAAGGGGCCCGGCGAGGTGGCGCGGGTGGCTGCCGGGGTGGGGCGCGCGCGGGCGGTCCGGTACCCGGCGCACAAGGGGCCCGGCCGATATTGTGCTTTATAACTGTGAAACTTTGACCTTCCATAGTTATTTTGTTTTCATAAGGGAGGTGACTGAAGGGATGAAAACAGAGGAATTCATACTCAGGGAAATTGCTGAACGTAACTTGATCAATTTTGATATACCTTTCAACTTTGAGTTTTATGATAATATATACTTGCTTATTTAATGCATTATAATTCTCTCCTCTGTACTTGCAGCCCAAAGCAGCCTAACTGAAACTCAGTTATGATTTTCGCATTTATTTTAACACCACATTTTGCTATTGTTCTCAGTTGAATATCATTCATTGCTTTGGGCATATATTGATTTGTACACCACCATGGCTCTATAGACAGACATTTTGTGGTAGAGGAAAAAAATGCCTATTGCCTTCACATTGCTTTGAATACAGATAACATTTCTAGTGAACTTCCAAACTAAGAGCCTAGTTCCTGCCATTATTACTGTTATTGATTAGTTTAGTGTCTTCCAACAACTAAAATCAATTACAAGTCAAAGGTAATGTTATTTTGTTCTTCATTTCACAGACTATACACTATTGGGAGTTTCTTTCAGGTAGTAAGAGACCAATTTCAGAGTTTGTCTGCTGCTTTCAAAGTTGTATAATCTTTCGTCAGTTAATATTGATTCATTTTTCAGTCAGGTTAGAAATGTTGTAGAGAGTAACTCTCAGTACAGTGAACCAGTCTTACAAGTCAAAAATATCTAAACTTTCCTAACAGTATACTATATTTAAAAATGAGTTAAATACTTCTTTTATATTATGCCTGCTACAGTATATTATCTCTGTAGGCATACAGTGAAAATAGCAACTTTCCCTTTTGCAATAAAGTAATAAATAAGCAAAATCATGTAATAATTTTACTATGATTTCATGATATGTTCTATTTATTTCATGAAAAGCATCTAAAACATGCAAATATGTGGTATAATATTTTCCTTTCAATTATTTTCCCTGTGTTTCAGGATATATAAAAAAGAGAAACCTATTCTATTGGCTCTCAGGTTATAGATAGATAAAAATACATTTGAAAATACTGTGGTCTTTATTTTATTTATTTTTATTTGTTTACTTGTGTGTGTGTGTGTGTGTGTGTGTGTGTGTGTGTGTGTGTTACTATGAATTGAATCCAGGGCATTCTACCTCCAAGCTACACCTTCAGCCTAATTTTTATTTTTTGTTTTTTGAAACAGGGCCTAGATAGGTTGCTAAGAGTATCATTAAGTTGCTGAGGCTGTCCTTGAACCTGAAATCCTCCTGTCTCAGCTTCCCAAGTACTGTGATTACAGGTTTGCACCACCATGCTTGGCCATTATCTTATATATGGAACACAATTTTTTTCCTGGTTAAATTTTGGAACTCTTGAATTGATTCAAAATTAAGTGGCCTCTTAAAAAGAATAATTAAAAGAATAGTTGATATGGAACACTTGTATACTTCAAGATGTTATGTAAAAGCTAGAACAATGTGAATAACTGATTCAAAATATTAAAATGTTTTTTTATTTCATAACTTTATTTGCTTATTGATAGATCATTTACTATTACATCATTTTTTACAGAATATAGTCTTAATTTAACTGAAAGGGTTTTTTCTGTTCCACACTACCTTGGTACTTTTTATAAAATGTGAATTAGACTATTATTCTTAAGTTCTGTTAAGGTATGTACTATGGTATGATAATGTTCATGTGTGAACATATTGCTGGGCCTTCCTGCATTGCCACTTTGGCTTATTCTGAGTGCTTTAGCATTTCTTTTATTATCGTGTCAGTGGGTTTCTATTTTGTGAATTTAGTGTTGGTACTTAATCAAGAGAGAAAATATGCTGTTTTTAATTATGTTTGAATTTTCAAAATTTTAATTTCTATGATTGATCCTGGAACAAAATAAAATTGAATCCCCTCTTCAAAACTACACTGCCAAATCTTCAAGTCCAAGTTGTCTTTAAAAGTAAATTTCGTGAACAACTAGGAAGAAATAACACTACTTAATATGGATTCTTCTAAAAAAGTAGAGAAACATTTCCCAACTTTTCTATAAAATTTCTATGCTAAAACCTGATAAAACCATTATAAGAATCAAATTGTTGACAAACACCCCTAGGAATGGAGGTACAAACATTTTAAAGAAAGTATTAGCAGACCTAATCCAGTTGTATGCAATAAAAGAAAAACTGCAAAATATTTTATGCTAGAAATTCAAGAGATGTTTAATATTTGAAAATCAATCAGTGTAAGCACCACATTAACAAGCTGCATACTGATGAGGAGATATATATGTGTAAATGTGGGGTAAGGCTGCAAATGTCAGAAATCCTCAACTAAGGAAGTTCATTATATACTTTTTTTCCTATCACATTTAATTCAATAGGAAAATAATAATAAATCCTAAACAAATAAAAGAAAAGCTGACAAAAATATCATCATCACTTAACAACTGTTAAAGTTATGTTTACAATGTTTTTATTTATATATGTATTTATTTTTGATTGATGAATACAATTATATAGTATACAACATGATATTCCAATATATGTATAGATTGTGGGATAACTAAATAAAGTTAACTAACATACATATTGTTGTCAGAGTCTTAGGCCAAAGGACTAAAGACCTCCAAGGCGTCCTAGTGGACCAGGTCCAGCCCCTCACCCCAAAGAACCAGATGGAAGTTGAGTGGTGGTGAAGGCAGAAGACATATTTATTCAGTGTGATCATACTGGAAAGAACAGGGGGACCAGTGTATTAAGCCCCGTTTGGGGTACTGACAAAAGCTTTGGGCTTATATAGGCGAGGAATAGAGGGGTAGTTGGAGACTTGAATAGCTGGCAATGTTGGCCAAGCTGTGACCTGGCTGATCATTTTTAATCGGTTAAGCAGAGGATTTTCATGGTTAAGAAAGTTGCTACTGCTTGTGTGGTAGTTTCAACTCTTGTCACAAGATGTTTATTTTTTTTTATTTATTTATTTTTTTTGTGGTACCAGGGATTGAACGCAGGGGCGTTCTACCTCCGCGCTACACCCCCGGCCCTATTTTTTATACTTTATTTTGAAACCAGGTCTCACGAAGTTGCGGAGGGCCTCACTAAGTAGAGAGAGAGAGAGAGAGAGAGAGAGAGAGATAGAGACAGCTGAGGCTGGCCGCGAACCCGGATCCTCCGGTCTCCGCCTCCCAAAGTACTGGGATTACAAGCGTGCGCCACCACGCCCGGCGTCACAAGATGTTTATTAGTAAGACCTGTTGCTGCTGGAATTCAAGATGAATACAGAGAGTATGACTCAGAGAAAGAACGAGTCAGAAAGGCAAGATGGAGTTAGGTCAACAAAAGGGTCTTCCTTCTGATTGAGGGCAATGAATCTAGCTTGTAGGCACTGCTCTGGCTGTCTGGAAGAGCAAGTTGTAAAAACTGGCAGCTGACAATCTGTTGATTATTATGTTCCTGTAAATCTTGAAAATATCTTAGTTATTCTTAATGTTGCATCTTTAGCCATAAAAGGGGAACAGAAAGATTAGGTAAATTTACGACTAATCATTCTTACATTACCATTGAACAGGAATCTGACCCAAAGTTTGAGGCAGCAAAAGCAGAGAGACATACCAAGCTTTGATATAGTTTTCAGTTACCCACCGGGCATCTGCAGGCACAAGTGAAGATTCAGCACTTTTAGCAAAAGCAGCTGTTAAGTTCCTGCTACAATACCTCACATGCTTGTTTTTGTGATAAGGACATATGTATTTAATTTTTACAAACATGAAGAAAATTCATAAACTATTATAACAGACATCTCCGTGCCCACTTCACCAAACACATCTTCATCATTTCCCTTTAGAAATAATCATCATCTCTGATTTTATGTTTATCATCTCCCCTAAATGTCTTTATGTTAGCTGAGAGTGGTGGCGCATGCTTGTAATCCCTGTACTTGGGAGGCTGAGACCAGAGGATCCGGGTTTGCAGCTAGCCCCAGCAACTTGTGAGGCCCTCCGCAACTTAGTGAGACCCTGTTTCAAAATAAAGAATAAAAAATAGGGCTGGGGGTGTAGCTTAGAGGTATAATGCCCCTGGGTTCAATCCCTGGTTCTGCCAAAAAAAAAAATGCTTTATGTTGATATTAAATCAAAGAGTATCTTCAAAGTATTCCATTGCATTTTGTGTTACTACCATATCTTATTGTATATGTTCATCTTCAACTCCTTTTTATCACTTTTTGTGTGAGATTTATCCATGCTGATATCTAAAAATTAAGTTGGCTTCTTGTGCTAGAGAGTAAAATATTTTGCATCTTCTCCAGTGAGTGAATCACTCCTGTTGGTGGCACATGCCTGTAATCCCAGTACTTGGGAATCTGAAAAAGAGGATCGTAGCTTTGAAGTCAGCCTCAGCAACTTAGTGAGACCCTGTTTCCAAATAAAAAATAAAATAGGGCTGAGGGTATAGCCTGGAGGTAGAAGGTCCTCGTGTTCAGTCTTCATACCACACACACACAAAAAAAGAAGTGACTGTGAGAATTGTTTGGGACAATGAAAGGTAAAGAAAGGGAGAAAGAAAGTTAGAGAAAGGGTCAATTATGTCTTTACAATTTCTTCTCTTCCATGAAAGGGTTGCTGGACTTTATAGGTTGATCTCTGGCAATTCATTTCCAGAGTGTACAGGTAGGAAAACAAAACAGAAGCTAACCTATAATGTAGTGTGAGAAAGTAATACATTTCTTCGTTGAAAGCCACTGGAATTATTTGTTACCATGGCATAATTTAATTTAAACTGACTGATATAATTTAGTTCTAGTCCCATTATCTACCCCATGTGTAAATAAACCACGACATTTTATCCATTTGTGTTTAGTGTTATGGACTGTGCCACCACTGAATTCATATGTTGAAACTGTAGACCCAGAGAGACTGCATTTGCACGTCGGGCATTTAAACAGTTAATTGAGGTTAAATGAGGCCCTGAGGGGTAGGGCCCTAATCCAATATGACCAATGTCCTTGTAAGAAAAAGAACAGATGCCAAAACTGCACACACACTGAGAAATGGTCATATGAGGACACAGGTGGAGGTAACTTTTTGAACATCTAGGATAGAAACCTGAGAAACCAAACCTGCCAACACTTTGTCCTTTGTCTTCTAAATTCTGGAACTGAAGGAAAATAAATTTCTATTGTTTAAGCCACCAACCTATTGTATTGTATTATGGCAGTCTTTCCAAACTAATACAGTATTGTACAGTAAAGTTTTGAATTATTTTCTAATAGAAACGCTCACGCAAGGAATACAAGTGTTCACAGTTTTGTGCACAAATTTGAGAAGCAATTCATAATCAAAACAGAAAACACAAGAAGAGTAGAAGTTGTCTGTACCTTAGTTTTGAGGCACTGGCTTTGTTGATTGAGACTCTTATCAGATTATAAGTGTATTCCCTCCCTGCACACCATCTCCACGCTTTGGACTGGGATCAAATCATCAATATGCAGCCATTGGTAATTTTATTTAAGAGTAAGAGTAAAAAATATGACAGACAATATTATATCTCCATTAACACATGTGTAATGAAAATGTATAGTACATACTTTCTGTTCTATGAGCAAGATATTAGTATATTCTATTGTTAAACTGAATGTGAGCATAATTACCATTATTGATTCTAATAGTTTTAAAATTAATTATCAGAATTAAATCAATCCTGAGTGTTTTGTTCTTTTATTCCAAAATTATCTCTTCAAAATGGCATTTCCAATTATATACTCAACAAAATGGTAACTCTTGATCATCAATAAATATAATTTTTATTCTGAATACTAGATATATACTCGTCATTCCATTCAATGTATAGCAATCATATTTCCTGAGCTAAAAGATAGAAAACCTGACATCATATGATGTGACGTAGGGATAATTTGTTTTTTTATGTACGTAGTTGCTTTAGAAAAACTGCTGATCATGTAAATCAAAATTATGATTAAAACAGTAAAGAGACAGGTAATGGGAGAAAATATTTACAAACTATACATATGATGAGGGGTTAATTTAATATCCAGAATATGTAAGGGACTTGACCAACTTAGTTGCAAAAATAAAACCCAAATAATCCAATTGAAAAATAGGAATTAGACCTAAATAGACATTTCTCAAAAGAAGACATAAAAATGGCCATCGGGTATATAAAAAAATGTTCAACATCATTATTCATCAGGGAAATGCAATTCAAAACCACAATGAGATATCATCTCACTCCAGTTAAAATAACTACTATAAAAAAGACTACAGTTAACAGGAGCTGGTTAAGATGTGGAGAAAAGGAAACATTGCACAATGTTGGTGGAAATATAAGTTAGTATACCAATACAGAAAGTGGAATGAAGTTTCCTCAAAACATTAAAAATTGAACTGCCATGTGGTCCAGTGATCCAACTACTGGGTATCTATCCAAATAAAATGAAATCAGTATGTCAAAAAGACATGCCCTCTCATGTTTATTGCAGCACTATTCACAATTGCCAAGAAATGTAAAGACCCGAAGTATCTATCATCTGAAAATGTGTTATGTGTACGCTGTGAAATACTCATTCACCCATAATAAAAGATCAACTGTCATTTGCAATAACATGTATGGACCTAGAAAATATTATGTTAACTGAAATAAGCCAGGCCTAGAAAGGCAAGTACTGAATTATCTCACTCATATATGGAATTTTAAAGTGTGAATACATCCACCAAGTGCTGTGTGCACATGTTTGTATCACTTTGAACCTCACTATGATGTATAACTACAATGCACCAATAAAAGGATAAGAAAGTGTGGGTATCATGGAAGTTTAGAGAAAATGTGGTGGACAGAAGCTGCAATGAGTAAAGGGGGAAATAGGAATGGAGAAAGTTGATAATGGGTTCCAAGTTACAGTAAGGTGAAAGCCTGAAGTTCCGGTGTGCTATTACACAGGAGGGTGACCATAGATAAAAATATCTACTGTATGTTTTCAAAGAGCTAGAAGAAGCATTTTTTAATATTTTTATCACAAAGAAATGATAAATCTTTGAGGAGATAGAGGTATTTACCATATATGAGCATTAAACAATGTGTATATGTATCAAGACATCACATGGCACCCCAGAAATATGTACAGATTTTATGTGTTAATTTGAAAATCCTAAAACAATTACAGGTAAATATTTTATTATAGAACAAGTAAAATATTCCGAAGAAAGAGCTTATCTCCTTTTTTTGTTGTTCCAAAACTTCAAATGAAGAAGTAAATCAGGTAATTTATACTTTTATTACTGCTGTGCTGGTTTGTGCTGGTGGTAGTCACCTAAAACTTAACGTGCATCACACGATCCTCCTGAATGGCCAGTGCATTTCCATGTCTGTGTCTTCCCATTATTTAGGGTGAACACAGAGACTCAAATTGGTCTTTCAGGTAAATGTGCTTTTTTATGTTACGGGAAAAACAATTTTAAATACATAGCATTTTACAAGCATAAATGTATAATTTTAAATCAAAGAATTATAAAATAATAGCATAGTTTACAGTTATTATAAATAATACCATAGATTTTCCAGAATCTGAAGAAAATATTGCAGATGTTTTCTGAACATAAAATACTTTATGTAACCCCAGATAAGTAACATGCTTTCTAAAATTCTGATAGTTCTGAATAACATAAACTGGAAAATTGGGTATAGTTAACATCTATAAATTGAAAAATAGCACTAAAATTTAACTAAGCTGAACTAATTTGGCATTTGAGTAAAAATCTCAAGTCTACTGTCCAGTTGCAGATGAAGCAATTATTTATGTTTTTCTCTAAACCAATGAAATATAGTATCAGACACAGAATTGCCACAGGACACTTTAAATCTGCTACTTCCAGGAGGCATTAATTCATCATGTAATAGAATTAGCAATAAAATTGTTGATACCTAGTAAAAAAAGAATCCATTAAGAAACCTGATGAGATTTCAAGAAAATGCCAACAAATTAATCCCGATAAAATCTATGCAGGGACAGTGAAATATAAAGTAATACAGTCTCTCATGTGACTAAAAAGGAACATAATTTATAGTAGTTTTCAAAATTTTTTAAATTTAAATTCCTTAGTAGTTCAAATGTAGGGGATAGAAAAATAGTGATGTGATACATGAAAGGAATGATAAGAGAAATATGACAATTTATGCCACTGAAGACATAAATACTGTTTTGTTATTTTTCCTGCATAACTGTGTGAGTGAGTCGTGTGTGTGTGTGTGTGTGTGTGTGTGTGTGTGTGTATGTTTTTGTGATGACTGTTTTGGTTATGATGCAGAAAAAAATTGTATTCATTTCTTTAGTCAAGAAAAATAAACAAAACATAAATGGGTAGCTAGGCATAGAATGTTAGGTGTACCCCTAAATACATTATCTCCTGATTATTTTCTTTTCTTTCTTATTTTTTGTGGTACTGGGGATTGAATCCAGGGGCATTCCACCCGTGAGCTATACCCCCAGCCCTATTTTTTATTCCTTATTTTGTTTTTATTTATTTATTTTTTTGTGGTACTGGGGATTGACCCCAGGGGCGTACCCCCGGCCCTATTTTTTATCCTTTACTTTGAAACCCGGTCTTGTGAAGTTGCGGAGGGCCTCAGTACATAGTTGAGGCTAGCCGCAAACCCGGATCCTCCGGTCTCCGCCTCCCAAGTACTGGGATTACTGGGAGCCACCATGCCCGGCTCCTTATTTTGAAACAGGGTCTCACTAGGTTGCAGAGGGTCTCACTCAGTACCTGAGGCTGGCTGTGAACCCGGATCTTCCGGTTTCAGCCTCCCAAGTACTGGGATTACAAGCGTTTGCCACGGCCACCACCCCCCGCTTTATTATTATCGTTTCCTGCCTGCTTAAATGAAGAATATATTTTTATGACATTACAGATTTTTACTGAAAGTAATACTGAAAATCATTAATCTAATAACTACTGAGTACATGAAGTGCCAGTCAGATATTAACCTTTGGGACATAAATTGAAGTACAAACATGGTTTATGTCCTGATAGCCTTGGGAGCCCATTCCATACATGCATTAGATCTATGTGTTTGCAAGTGTGCCTAGGAACTTGAAGCTTTAGGATTTAAAGGTTTTCCATGCAGACTTTTTATCTTGGTTTGGGCTAACTCTTCCTTTCTCCTTGCCTATTTCTTCCTTTTAGAATAGGAGTGTTTACTCTATGCTGTGCTTGTCTCCCTATTGTATCTTAGAAGTATGTGACTTGGTGTTTTTTTTCTTTTTTTACTATGGGGAATGGAATTAATGTATTATACATTATGAAATGGACATAAACCTTTGGTGGGTCAGGGGTAGGATGCTATCATTTGGGTCCATTGTGATTGAAGTCTTGGTCCCCAGCATGGTGCTGTTGGGAAGTGGAATTTCTGGCCGTGACGGCCTTCAGAAAAGAATGAGAAAGGGTTAACCTACCCTTTTTCTGGAGCATAAAGACATGGAATTATTTTGTGAATAGAAATAATTAACTTTGTAGGATTTTCAGTTCACTCTTCATGCAGTTTGTCCTAATCAAATAAAATAGTGAAGTAAATTTGGATTGCATTAGACATATATGCTTGCGAGTGCAAGAGTGACAATTTATCCAAGCTGTGGTTCAAGGTATAATTTATGAAAACATGGTGATTCAATTTGATTTATCAACTAAAAATTGAGATATTAAAAATTAAGTATAAAAGTGTAATAGTCAAATTTGACTTAGTTTGTGCCACAACAGTGGAGAATATTATGCAACAAGAGACTGGTTTGAGAATTACAGTCATAAATGTGGTAATATGATGATACTAGAAATATACTCATTGTTAATCATTTAAAAATTTTACAGATACCATATAAGATTCAAGAAACCATGCCTACAGATGGCAATTGGGATTGCAGTCTTTCATTTTAGTAGGCAGATGATGATTATGTGATACCAAATCTATACATGTAAGTTTAAGAAAGAAAAACTTAAGAAAGTATTTGCTATATTCTTCAATATTCTAGTATTGTTTATCACAAAAATATATACAAGGTGAATTAGTCAGCATCCTCACAGCTATAATCTAAAAGTCTGACCATGTAACTTAGAGAAAGGAAGATTTATTGGCTCATGGTTTGGAGATTTTGAGTTCAGTCCATGTGAGGCTGGGGACTGTGGATCATAGGGCATGGTCGCAGGAAGCTGAGAGAGGGAGAGCACAAGGCTTTGCTTCTCAATCATGGAGGCTGGAAGCAAAGAAGCAAGGGGAGGATGAACCATATATAATCCCCAAGGTCACAGCTTGAGGGACCCACCTTCTCTAGCCACACCCTACCAGCCCAAGCCACCACCCAGATAAATCCATTATAATGGATTTATCCACTGCTGAGATTACAACTCTCATGACTTAACTATATCAACCCAGAATTTTACATTGAAGGTTTTAGTAAGAGAATAATCTTCATAGATGATTATGAAGGATAAGCAGCAATTATTTCAAATGAGTAAACAAACACAAAAGAGAAATTATCACCATAGAGCAAAAGGACACTGAATGTTCGGATTGCTCCTATCTTGGTATTTTATGCTTTCTACGAAGTTGAAAGTAAAAGGCTTCCTGGGAATAATAGATAACATAAAGAGTATTTTTTAAAAGTAAGTAGTCATTCAAATAAGAAATCACACCAAAATCCATCTCCGTGTCTTTGCAGTTTTGTAATTTTAGATAACAATCAAGTTAACTTAAAAATTATATATTTCCTAATCTGATTGACTTAGAGCAGTGTTTCTCTGCATTGCATTGAGATGGACATTCTACTTTGAATGCCTATTTCTTCTTTCTCTTATTATCCTTCCACTGAATAGTAGATAAATGTTTCAGATTCCAGTTTTCATTGAATATTTTATTATAGATG
Organism: Glis glis; assembly: GCA_004027185.1. Lineage (NCBI taxonomy): Eukaryota > Metazoa > Chordata > Mammalia > Rodentia > Gliridae > Glis > Glis glis. The sequence goes on from PVJS01048795.1 coordinate 11,154, forward strand.
TCTTTTATCACTAGTAAAATGAGTACTAATGTCATTTGTAAGAAGTAATAATCACATTCAATTGTTCTGCTATCATTTATATACTTTTTATAATATGAGCTATCAGTTTTATTTTTACTTATTGAAGTCTTAATTAAAGTCTTCAAATGATTAGAAACTGAAGAAAATGTTTAATTTGAACAGTATAATGAAAAATGCTTTTATATATTTAAACTTACTAAAATTTTTGATATCATAGATTTCTTTTTTTTTTTTTTTTTGAGGTACCAGGGATTGAACCCAGGGGCGTTCTACCTCCGTGCTACATCCCCGGCCCTATTTTTTTATACTTTATTTTGAAACCGGGTCTCACGAAGTTGCAAAGGGCCTCACTAGGTAGAGAGAGAGACGGGGGGGGGTAGAGATAGAGAGAGAGAGAGCTGAGGCTGGCCGCGAACCCGGATCCTCCGGTCTCCGCCTCCCAAAGTACTGGGATTACAAGCGTGCTCCACCACGCCCGGCCTTTGATATCATAGATTTCTTATAGTCAAAGAGTAATAATGACAGAAGTCTTTAAAGAAGCAAATTATACTATTACTAATTAGTTTACTCTAGTAAACTTATGCAGGATATTTTAAATAAATAAATAATGAGGAGCCAATGATATTTCTCAGTACAATATACTTATTTAAAATTCTCAATAGTGAAAATATTGTGAATGATAACTATAATTATTCTATATTTTAAATGAAGTTATTTTCCACCCACCTAATACAATGATCTATCTTTCTGATTTGTCATAAAAAATAAAAGTGGAGTCCACATTTTTTGTCTGAAGAAGGAGAAACTGGATTGAAGGAAAATTTTGTTAATTTTATTGCTTGACTTCTGGCTAGTCTGATATCTTATCAATTATTTTTATTATAAACCCGAAAGACATATAGTTATCACCTGCCTTCATGATATATTTATACACTTACTTTGTAAGCAGTAAAATGTGAATAAATCAGATTTCCATAATCTGTAAAGAATCGGATTACTGCCGGGTGTGGTGGCGCATGCTTGTAATCCCAGTACTTTGGGAGGCGGAGACCGGGGGATCCGGGTTCGCGACCAGCCTAGGCCCTCACTCTCTCTCTCCCTGTCTCTTTCTCTTTCTCTCTCCTTAGTGATGCCCTCCGCAACTTCGTGAGACCCGGTCTCAAAATAAAGCATAAAAAATAGGGCCGGGGGCGGAGCGCGGAGGTAGAACGCCCCTGCGTTCAATCCCCGGTACCGCAAAAAAAAAAAAAAAAGAATCAGGATTACTGATTTTATACTATTCTGAAAACATATTATAGGCTAATTTTCCCCTGAAAAATTCCTCTTTCTCTCTTTATATAGTAAATTCTATAAATATTGTAATCTTACACATATTCACAAATCATACTGGAATCACACAGCATAATTTAGAATCTCATCTATAAGTTATAAACATCCTTTTAATTTCTACATTAAAATGCTTTAGTAAATTTCTAATGGTATTTAGATGATTATATTGGATAATATTTCTTTATAAGCTATAACATGGTGCACATATGTTAAATCATAATATTACCCATAATGGTAATCATTGTCCAAACTTTATGATTCATGAAAGTACTTCTTGCACAATTGGGAAAAAGAAAGTAATATATGCTTAGATGGTTATCAGGAAGTAATCAGATTATTAATTCAGATGGGTAACCTCAAAAGATCAATTATCAGCTTAAATAAAAAATGAAAGTAATATCTTTATTAGCATCTTCAGATTTCTACTCTTTTGGTCTCTCATGCTATCTCTAAATTTTAACACTGATTTGACATATGACTTCAAATGGCTGATCCTTTTTGTGTTTGCTTATTTGCATTTTCCCCTGAAATATTTATTGAACTAACATAATGACTTCAAAGAAATATAACCAACAGATACATGACATATTTTGTTCTTTCTTCTCCAACATTATAATTGGCAGATTGTCAGGACAAATATTTATTAGTCTTAACATTTTATAAAAAATATTACTCAGCATTCTTACGAGTCTGTGCCTTTCAAGATATGTTACATGATATTTTATCAATAAGCTCTTGGAAAGGATGATGATTAAAAAGTAAAAGATTCTGAAACCTGTAGAGTTCTGAGAAAGATTAGTAAGATGACAGTTGATAAATAACAGTTGTAAAGTTTCAGGGAATTTGTATCTATGAACTAGATGGATGCTCTCAGAGAAGCTATATTTGAATTTGCTTTCAGAAAAATGACATACACATATAATAGATAATTTATTACACCTATTGACTTTTTATAGACTGTTAATAGATATTCTATCACAAAATAATAGATTTTAGAACCTGTATTATTTCAAGAATAATTTTATTTTAAAAGAAAAACACAATATTTTATTAAAATTTAAAACAAATCAAGAAGTAGAACATTCTTACTATAAATAGACTTAACTGGGAATTAAGAGGTTAATATAGGTGCTTAAAATTAAAGAGATAGAAAGCAGTAAGGTTGATATTTGAACTTTATAGTTTCTAAATCTTGAGTGTTTTCTTCTGTGTCACCTAATTCTCACTTCTGAGAATCTCTTCTGAGGTAGATTTCTGGTTATTTGAAATAAAAAAAAAATATTGGAACTCATTCTTTGAGTTTGTAGGCCTTTGTAATTATAAGCTTCAAATCAATAATGATTATGAAAAATTATTATCAATGGTGAAACGACTGAGATGTTGATTAGATCTCCCTCTCCATTCTGCTTACACCATGAATTTAAAACCAATTATCTTGCAAGAGGATATGGTATCCAGACATTAGATTAATCACTTCTTAATTTGTGGGAAGTTTTTTAAAAAACTTTACTACACTTAAACAATGCTAATAATTCCACTTGTCAATCTTTAATCTAGATCAGTTCTTAACAGGGAAAGATTTTACTACCATGGGGATATTTGTCAATGTGTGGGGACCTTTTTGCTCCTCACTACTGGGTGAGTGGTCATGGTAAGGAGTGCTTCTGATATTTAGTGGGTAGGGTCCATGATGCCACTGAATATCTTACAATGCCCAGGAAAACACCCACAACAAAAATTTATATGGCTCATGTTTTGCTAATACAGAGATTGAGAAATTTTGATTTAGAGGGACATTTTATTTATGAAACTATAATTAACTAAAGTTTGGGTGATCAATTAAAATAGTTAATTTTGATATTTTAATTATTTGATATAATAAAAACTGTCATATATTTAAACCTAGTTTGAATTTTTGTAGTATATGTGAAAATAACACTAAAAGGCAAGATTAAAGATTGGGACTTTTTAGAATCAAAATATAACTAGAATAGTAATTTTATGGCTAAAAATTAATAACTTAGTTATGCTTAAGATAGAATTGGAACAGCCTGTAGACCTCTGAGAAAAAGGAATTATTAAAAGTTTTTACAACGCTGTTGACGTTCTATTCTTAATTGTATTTTTGGAAATCATACACATATTTACTGAGAAACTGTTGATTGATGAACAAGAATACTCATCAAGACAACTCATTTCTAATATTCAAGTTGACATCAAGTCTATGTTTTCTAGCATGCTTGTATCGATATTGAGTATTCTACTTTTAGATGGACATATAGATATCCAGATAGATAGATAGACATATAGACAGCCAGCCAAAAAGAGGCAAACAGAAAAATTGATAAGTATCTATAGGCAGACATCAAGGCATGGCATTTTGTTATAAATTTGTAATTCAAATACAATTACTT
>PVJS01048796.1:0-14916 GCA_004027185.1 Glis glis
ACAGCAAAAAAAAAAAAAAAAAGAAGGCCCACTTCTGTTGGCCTAGCAGACCCTGGACTGTGTGAGTTTAGACAAATCACATTCACCTCCCTTGGCCTCTCAGTGCCTTCTTCTATAATAGGAGGGAATTTAACTAAAATATCAAAGATCCTTTCCTGCCCTCCTGATCTGAGATTTTTTAAATCCCTCTGGAAAAGATCATCAGCTCCTAGAGGTGGGCATCACTACTGCACAGTGCCCAGCTGTTAGAGGGTCATTCAATATTGAGTCAATGTAGAAATGCCTTCAATGAACAGAGGTTTCGCAGATCCCCACTAATAATGCTGCTATTTCCAAAACATGGTCACAAGTGTCATCTTATTCCTGATCAAAGGAACTGGGTACATGGGCAAGACATATATTGTTACACATCAGAAAAGAGAGCCCCGGGTGGTGGTGCACGCTTGTAATCCCAATACTTAGGAGGCTGAGACAGGAGGTTCGCAGGTTCGTGGCCAGCCTCAGCAACTTAGTGAGCCCCTCCGCAACTTAGTGAGACCTTGCTTCAAAATAAAAAATAGGGCTGGGGGTGTAGCTCAGAGGTAGAATGTCCCTGGGTTCCATCCCCAGTACCACACACACACACAAAAGAAAGAACAGAAAAGGGGCTCAGAGAAGTCGGATCTTTACCCAACTCGTCTGAGTAGAAAGGGATGCTGGCTCTCAGAAAGCTGTCACTGGTTCTTGGAGGCGTTCTCCTCACCACCTTCTACTGCCTCTTACCGACTCTAATGGGAACAGCATTAGAAGCTGGGGAATCAGCCGTAGCCGGGGCCAGTGCACTGTTGAACTCTGGTTCCTACTCTGGTTAAAGTTTCTGATTCACAACAATGTGCAGCTACTAATGGAAATTCAAAAGCTATTCATTTCTTCAAGACCCTGTGAAAAATGCATTTATCATATGTCTTTAAATGCATTACAGTCACGTGCTGTACAGCAAGCAGTGTTTTGGTCAACAATGGATTACATATACGATGGTGGTCCCATAAGAATGTATCGCCGAGTGACTCAGTGGCCATCTTAGTGTGTGCAAGTACACTCCACGATGTTTGCACAGTGATGAAATTGCTTAATGGCACTGGTCTCTGAATGGATTCCCATCATCAAGCAGCAATGCATGACTGTGTTTATGTCGGCAGTTAAACTAAAAAATAGATAATTTGATTTTAATCTCACTCACTGAACATTGATTTTTCATGGTATTTGTGTTTTACTTATCTCATTCCATCTTTTCAAAATCCTGCTAGATCTAGGCATAGTGGCCCATGCCGGGAATCCCAGTACTTGGGAGTCTGAGACAGGAGGATCACAGGTTTGAAGCCAACCTCAGCAACTTAGCGAGGCTCTCAGCAACTTAGCAAGACACTGTTTCCAAATTAAAAAAAAAGAGGGGTATGGGGGTGTAGCTCGGAGGTAGACAGCCCCTGGTTTCAATCCTCAGCAACACACACACACACACACACACACACACACACACACGATACAATTTCTTTTTTAGAAACAGAAAGCTCAAGCTTAAATGAGTAATTTGTTTAAAATCACATGGCGAGAAGGAGCTAGGGCTGACACTAAACCCAGGTCTGCCTGGGCTCTTACTGTCACACCCATCCTGCTGCTGTGTCCACCTAGTTTGATATCTGATGTGCTTTTGAAAGAAGGCAGGATCCCCACATCCATCCTGAATCAGGGTATCTGAGGAGAAGAACCGCCCCTCACCCCAGATGATTTTCATACAGACTAAACTTTGAGAACCAGAAGTGTTTATACTATAACATAGTAAATGTGGAAAGTCTTAAAAAATCATGATTGGTCAACATGCAAAAATGTATGAAATGGTTAAACCAGTGTCAAATTTTACATGAAGGAAATGGTAGGCATTTCCTCAATTGCGGGGCTCTATAATTCATCACTTTGGCTGAGAACTAAAAAATCACTCAGTGAGCTAGAACTGGAGGATCTGCAGACTTACCTCAACCATCAAAGAAGAGTCCCTTACCCTTCTTTGCTCAAATGCAGATGGATGCCTGCTTTTTGGCCAAGTGCCTTTGGTTGAAATTGATGGAATGACACTGACACAGACGAGAGCCATCCTCAGCTACCTTGCTGCCAAGTACAACTTGTATGGGAAGGATCTGAAGGACAGAGCCAGGTACCAGTGTCATCATGCCTGTACTTGATTTTTATCCAAGCTTGGGGTCCTGCACCAACCGAGACCTGATTCAAGTGTGCCTTTCAGCCGGAAATGAAGGGAGAAAGCAAGGGAACAAAGAGGAGATGCTCTGGCTAGACCTGACATGCTTGGTGCAGACTCTGGAACAAATACTCCACAGCTCCCCCTTTTGGTACTACTCACAGTAGCCTGCATGGGGCGTTCTCACATTCTTTCTTAACAAACTCTATTCTCAGAAAATGGCCTGGTAAGCTATTCTACATGCAGGTCGAAATGACTGACTTGGCCAACAAATATTGAGCAGTGTATCGATGATCTGTTTATCATAAATAATGCTGTGTGACATGTCATCTTGAAACAGTGACTTAAATAAGCAGCATTGATTATTGCTCACCTGTCTATGGGCCAACTTGGTGGCTGGTTTCTCTGGGCCAGGCTCGACTTATCCCAGTTGGACTCACTTATATGTGAGTCAACCAGAGTTAGACCGATGACTGTGGCTTTGGGTGTTGGTCAACTGTCAGTTCGGGGAGGAACGGGCCATGTGTCTCTCCTCGTCCTGAGCTTGTTCTATGGCAGCTAGAAACAGGCCTCTTAGTTTCTGAGCTCAGAACTGGTCCATCATCATTTCCACCTCATTCCATTAATTGGAGCAAGTCACATGGTCAGCCCGGAAAATAGACCACATCTAGGGATGGAAGGAGCTACCAAGTCTCATTGCAAATACTGAAGGATTGTGCCCATTGTTTCCCATACATAGACCATAAACCTCCCAAGTACTGGGATTCCAGGCATGTGCCACCACTCCTGGCTTATTTTTTATTTTGAGAGGGGGCCTCGCTAAGTTATTGTATGCTGTCCTTGAACCTGTGATCATCCTGTCTCTGCCTCCCAAGTACTGGGATTACAGGTGTGTGTCACTATACCTGGCAAAAGCACATTATTCTTTTGTATTTTACTAGAAATATGGAAGCCAGGCGTGGTGGTGCACACCTGTGATCGCAGTACTTGGGAGGCTGAAACAGGAGGATTGCAGATTCAAGGCCAGCCTCAGCAACTTAGTGAAGCCCTCAGCAACTTAATGAGACCTTGGTGTTTTTTGTTTGTTTGTTTTTGTTTTTGTGTGTGTGGTGCTGGGGATGGAACCCAGAAGCATTTTACCTTTGAGCTACACGCCCAGCCCTATTTTATTATTTTATTTGGAAACAGGGTCTCACTAAGTTGTGGAGGGCCTTACACCTCATTAAGTTGCTGAGACTGACTGCGAACCTACGATCCTCCTATCTCAGCCTCCCAAGTACTAGGATTACAAACGTGTGCCACCACACCCAGTTAGTAAGACCCTGTTTTAAAATGAAAAATAAAAATAGAGCTGAGGGTGCAGCTCAGAGCTGGACACCCCAGGGTTCAATCCCCAGTACCACTAAATAAATAAATAAATGAAGTCTATTGAAGATCATTAAACTAAATTTGTTGGACACAGCACATAATGGGGATACAAAGACACATTGGTAGAGACACAATCACAGCAATCAATGTACCAATCAGCCAGTAAATAAATGGAATATTCACCATTATTAGTTTTTTAAAAAGCATTTAAAAATGGTAGAGGGAATGAAATAGAGCTGTTTGTTTGGCCTGTCTAGGACACTAAATTTTTCTTTCTCAGTTGTCAGGTCAATGGATGACCTGTTTAAACTACCCATCTTCTCTAAATCACTAGGTTGATGAGAGTCTCACTACTTGCTGAGGCTGCCCTCCAACCTGTGATCCTCCTGTCTCAGCCTCCCAAGTACTGGGATTACAGGCATGCGCCACCACTCCCAACTGAGCTCAGTTTTTAAAGCCATAATAATCCAATCATTTGCTTATGACAGATTTCAACTTAAAGGCATCCATGAATTCTTTTTTATTGGTATGTATTATTTATACAGAATGATGGGTTTCACTGTGGCATATTCATATGTACCAACAACTGTAATTCGATCAATTTCAATAATTCTTTTATATATCCTTTTTTATTTTTTTGGTACTGGGGATTGAACTCAGGGGCATTCTACCTCCGAGCTACACCCTTACCCATTTTTGTTTTTTTTTTAATTTTTGAAACAGTGTCTCACTAAATCACTGAGGGTTTCACTAAATTGCTGAGATTGGCCTTGAACCTGCCATCCTCTTGTCTCAACCTCCCAAATACTGGGATTACAAGCGTGCGCCACCACATCCAGCTTATTGATTCTCTCACAGAGCCCTTTTTAATTTTTTTTTTTTGTGTGTGTGTGGTACCGGGGATTGAACCCAGGGGCGTTCTACCTCCGAGCTACATTCCCGGCCCTATTTTTTATCCTTTATTTTGAAACCGGGTCTCATGAAGTTGCGGAGGGCCTCACTAAGTAGCTGAGGCTGTCCGCGAACCCGAATCCTCCGGTCTCCGCCTCCCAAGTACTGGGATTACAAGTGTGCGCCACCACGCCCCGCTCCCTTTTTAAATTTTGTTAGTTTTCTATTTTATTTTATTTTTTGGTACTAGGGATTGAACCCAGGGACATTCTACCTACAAGCTACACCTCTACCCATGTTTTTGTTTTGTTTTGTTTTTTGAAACAGGGTCTCACTAAGTTACTGAGGGTCTCACTAAATTGCCAAGACTGGCTTTGAACCTGCGATCCTCCTGTCTCAACTCCCAAGTACTGGGATCACAAGTGTGCACCACCATGTCTGGCTTCATATATCCTTTTATTCAATAACTATTTCCAGAGACCTTCTACATCACTTGGTTAGATCTGGTACCAGAAACCACTCATGAGAGTAAAAGCTTAAGGGGGAGAGGCAAAGACCATTCGTGCCCCAACAACTACTGATACCAGAGAGCATCGGACTAGAAAACCCTGTGCTCACGGGTGTTCTTGGAATGAGAGTCAAATGTTGTTTTGCCAGGATCGACATGTATACTGATGGCACCATGGACCTGATGCTCATGATCGCCTTGGCTGCCTTCAAACCCCCCGAGGAGAAACAGGAGAACTACTCTCTGATTGTCAACAAAGCGAAAGCCCGCTACTTCCCCGTCTTTGAAAAGGTAGGCTGCAGGGATCCAGAGCTTTGATATCTCTTGTCACGAAGGATGTTTAAAGAGTGAGTCGCTGAAAAGACAAGAGGTCAAAACGTTAATATGGATTGCAGAATCAATGACAGGTAAAATTACAGAGCCCCCAACAAAACTGAATTGGAATAAACCAAGTGAAATTTTTATTCGGTTTTTAAAAATAAGCCATCCGCCCAGGTAATTTTTTTTATGCCTAATACTGGATGATAATTGTGCCTCAATCAAAAGATAAAATCTCTTAAACTTGACAACTGAGGTCATTCTGTAGTAAATACCAATGACAAATGTCCTCACATGATCTCTGGTAAAACTCCAAACCTCGAGTGTAGCATGGGGAATAGGGGGACTTGTGAGCAGAGCTTCCGTGAGTCAAGGCTTTACTGGACAAGGGAATTCTGTGGCCTATGTCCTCAGGCTTAGCCTCAGGAAAGAATGACTTATCACTGAGTAAATTAGAGTGAAGAATTTTGTCAGTACCTCCAAATACTAGATAGGCAAATTTTGTTTCTGTCTTTTCCAAATCCAATATATATATATTTCAAAATAAAAGAATAAAATCTGCCTGGGGGTGTAGCTCAGAGGTAGAACACCCCTAGGTTCCATCCCTAATAACACACACACACACACACACACACACACACACACACACACACAGCTGCCCCTGGGAGATTTTTTATATTCACTTTTTGCTAAAAGAGTGAAAATTCAGCCACAATTTTACTTAACCACTTCCAGGCTGTAAAGTGAGCCCAGTGTCAGCACTTCACCACCTAAGGGAACTTGGTCATTGCTGACAAATTTCCAAAAGGAGTGTGCCAATTTTGTGAAGTGTTGGTTTCATCCTATCCTTGCCAGCATTGGAGATTATCCAGAGAAAGATTCTGCAGTAAATCTGATCAGTACAAAAGATTCTTTAGCAAATCTGATCTGCTCTAGTAAGTGTTTAGCCAGCAAAGTAGTCTTTATTTCCATTTGAGAGTCTTTGTTTTTTTATTTTTCTTTTGTAGATTTTAAAAGATCATGGAGAGGATTTTCTCGTTGGCAACAAATTCAGCTGGGCAGACATACAAGTCTTAGAGGCTATTTTAATGGTGGAAGAACTCGACGCTTCTGTTCTCTCTGACTTCCCACTGCTGAAGGTAGTGTATTAACATCCACACGAAGTCCAGGGAAACATGAACAGAAACAAAAACAAACAAAACGTGCCTCTGAGTCAATCTCAAAAGAAACTTAAGAAGACTGTCTCGAAAATCATTGTTTTATTTACGTTGGTTATTTTCTCTTTCTTACACTATAGGATCTGTTAGGAAATAAAATCTTATAAAGGGGAATATAGATGTTTTGGTTTCTAGCATGAGTGTGTGTGTGTGTGTGTGTGTGTGTGTCTGTTACTGGGGATTGAACCCAGGGGCATTCTATCAGAGCTACATCCCCCACCCTATTTTATTTTTTAGTTTGAAACGGGTCTCACTAAGTTGCTGAGGGCTTTGCTAAGTTGCTGAGGCTAGCCTAGAACCTGCGATCCTCCTGCCTCAGCCTCCCAAGTATAGGAATTACAGGTTTGTGCCATCACCCCCAGCTCTTGGAATTTAAGAACAAGATTTTTTTTCTTATTACAAAATAAAAGTTTATGTAGCTACATAAGACATTTGTCTAAACCAAAAGAAGAAAAGGGGGGAAAGACTTATAATCCCACCAGCCAAATATTACTGGCATAAAGGCTTCCCAACCTATTATTTTGCATTTTTCCCCAAATAGGATTATACCAAATATTGTTTTGTAGCTTGCTTTTAACAGTATTTCCAATTATCATAAATGCATTTATATGCCAACAAACATTCTCCTGAGATATTATGTTATTTTGTTTTCATTGGGCGATAGAATCATATCTTTTTGAGAAATCAAAACTAAATAAAAAGGACGTAAGTTAGGAAGTCTTATTTCTACCACTGCCCTCCAATCTTCCTGTCCCCATAATCACTATTGGTTTCCTGAGTACCCTTCCAGTGCTTGTATTCATGCAGATATAAGCAAAATGAGTATACTCTTATTCCACCACCACTTTCTTGTACAATATATATAGAGAATATATATATGCACAAAATATATATACATATATAGTGTAAGAAAGTGGGGGGTGATGGAATATGTGTGTGTGTGTGTGTGTGTCTGTGTGTGTGTGTGTGTTCTGCTCAGGTGTTTTTTTTTTTTACTAAAAAAAATGCATTCCAGATATTTTCTGTTCTGCTCCAGCCATTTTTTTAACCAAAAAAATGCATTCTTGATCTTTTCCCCATTAATATAGGGAACTTCTCTTCCTCTTTACTTTTATATATAATATCATTTTAAATTATGGACTCATATTCCTTGTAGAAATATAATTTTAGTATGTATCATAATTTATTTATTTATTTTAGTACCAGGATTGAAGTCAGAGGCATTCTACCTCCAAGCTACACCCCCAGCCTTTTTATTTTTTATTTCAAAACAGGGTCTCACTAAGTTGCTTAGGGTCTTGCTAAGCTGCTAAGGCTGGCCTCAAACCTGAGATTCTCCTGTCTTGACTTCCCAAGTACTGGGATTACAGGCATGCTCCACCGCACCCAGCTAATTACCATAATTTACGATATAACCAGCTTCTCTTCCTAGAAACACAGGTTATTTCCAAATTTTCACTGTGCTAAAATGCTTATAACTATTTATCTGTTCACACACTTACTCCCTTGTGATGAATTCCTAAACAAGAATTGACACATCAAAGATATGAACACTCTAGGGACTTTTTTTTTACATATACTGCCCAACTCTGACAATGTCTTGTTAATAAAACAACTCATGCTCAGTATACTGGGATAATATTACCCTTCCTGGGAAAATCCAGCAGACACGTGGAGGAATGAGGGGCTGAGCACCAGCCTCTCATGCTAAGGTCTGATTTTTCTTAAAGGTCGTGGCATCTATTAAGGCCTTGCTTTTACAATTCCTCATTTCAGGCATTTAAAACAAGAATCAGCAACATTCCTACAATTAAGAAGTTCCTGCAGCCTGGGAGTCAGAAGAAGCCACCCCCAGATGGCCACTACGTGGACGTCGTCCGGAGGGTTCTGAAGTTATAGGGCGCAGGTCCCACGATGGTGAAGCCCCAGCTGCAGCACCCGCACCCGCGAGTTCTGTGCATCCCTGTAGCCAACCGTAGATTCCAGGAGTCCAGGGTCTGCAAAGACCAAAAGCCTGCTGCCATCAACAAATGCAGATTAAATGCAATATAAAGCCATTCTAGTAGGAGAGGGTTTTTTTGTTGTTGTTGTTGTTTGCCAATTGTGGATGATGGTTGACAATTTTTATGAGACCAATTTTCTGTATAAATAAACAGGCGGTAGATATAGTCAGGGCAGTGGACTACATAGAGCCCTATTCTTGATGTCTGCAGCAAGCTCAGGACCATTGGGGAAACAGTGACCACAGATTTGGGGCGACAGGATCTCTCCAACACCCATACCGACTTCTGAGTGCTTAGAAAAGGAAAAAAAACGGCAAATGACAAATTGGGAGCAGCTGGTGCCACTTAGTAATCCCAAGGGGAAGAACGGAGGGCGGAGAATGTCCAGGGAGCACTATTTTGGAAGCCTGAAAATAAACTTGGATAGCTAAGTGACCCCCTTCTGCCTGACAGAGCCACCAAAGACTGGGTTTTGCTTTGTTGAAACGATCCCAGGTAGCTCTGAGATGAGGATATAACCAGTGACTATTTTCTTGTACAAATGGACCAAAAGACTCCTCAGCTTTGATATATATGTTTCTTAAGGGTAACTATTATGTCCCTAAGTCATATAATTTGGAGGTCAGCCCCTCCTGGGGCTCGTTGGATGGGGGATGGAAGAGCCAGTTTGGTGACAGAACATCTATTCATGGCGATGTTGCAGGCATGATTGTAGTTCTTAATACTTTTTTTTTTTTTGGTACTGGGGATTGAACCCAGGGGCATTCTACCACTGAGCTACACCCCCAGACCTATTTTATTTTAAATTCTGAAACAGTGTCTCGCTAGGTTGCCAAGGCTTTCTTCGAACCTGTGATCCTCCCATCTCATCTTCCCAAGTACTAGGCTTACAGGCGTGTACCACCATGCCCAGCACAATTATGGTTCTTGCCGGTCTCTGGTTTGGAGCAAGTCTCCTGCCAATGGCTTGGGTACACAACTCTACCAGCTCCAAACTTCTGCTGCTCCATCCTGTCGGTTTCTGGGTGTGCATCCAGGTACATATCCTTACTTTCAAAATGACTTAATGACTCACCAGATTTCATACCAGTTCATCAGGACTACCACAGGGCAGGAATGACCATTCCTACATTAAGCCCTGCCCCATTCATTCTTCTTCCTTTCTTCAGATGATGGGCTAATCAACAGAATTGGTAGCCTGGGCCATGCTGTATCTCTCCACCCCAGTTCATGTGAGCTTAAGCTCCTGCTCTCAGAGCAGTCTTCTGTATTAGTCAGCTTTCTGATACTATAATAAAGTATCTGAGGCAATTGATGTAGAAAGATAAAGAGGTTATTTTGGTTTATAGCTCTGGAGGTTCCAGGCCATGATTGAGCGGCCTCATTGCTTTAAGCCTTTGGTGACGGTGACACATCATGGTGGGAATGTGTGGAGGAGCAAACTGCTTACCTCGTGAGCCAAGAAGCATAGTGAGAGAGGACGGGTCAGGACCCCGCAGCCCTGTTTGGGAGCAAGTGCTCAGTGGGCTAAGGATTCTCAGTAGGTCCCTCCTAAAACTCCAGAATACACCACGCCTTTAGTATACGGGCCTTTTTTTTTTTTTTGCAGTAATGGAGATTGAACCTAGGGGCATTCTACCTACCTCTGAGCTACACCCCAGCCCTATTTTTAGTCTTTATTTTGAAACAGGGTCTCACTAAGTTGCAGAGGCCTCACTAAGTAGCTGAGGCTGGCTGCAAACTTGTGATCCTCCTGTCTCAGCCTCCCAAGTACTGGGATTACAAGTGTGCGCCACCACGCCCGGCTAATCTACAGCCCTTTGAAGAGTACTCATCCAATCCTGGGCAGTGGACAAGTCCCAACCTGGGAGCTGGCCTTCAGCTCCCGAGTTGCTCATGGCCCACGTGGAGGAAGCCACTGCTGGTCAGCTAGTGGGTAATGGAAAAGAGAGAGCAGGAGAGAGCGGGGACAAGGCTTCTCAGAGGAGCCCCTCCGCGTGGGATGACTCCGTCCTCTGACCTCCTCCCAAACCAACTGGATAACCTTACAGAAATTAAGTAGAAAAAGAAATGATGTTTTAATGACCAAAATTATGCACTTTTTTTTGTTTTGGTTATAAAGGTCTTGATACATAATCCAAATAATTTAGAAGCAATGCCTTGAAAAATAAAGTCTTCCCTTCTCTGAATTGTTTTTAAAAAACATCATTTTCTGGGCCCTTATTCCTTATCTCTGGGCCTCCATCGAGTAGCTAAATCTGTGTGGTTGAATTCCTAAAGCTCCAAGCCAGTTTTTCCAGAGTCCGATTTGGTGGGGTTTGAACACAAGTCCTCTCAGCCTGACTTCAACCTGGCATGCTCACCTGTTCTCAAAGAACACCCCAAAAGCACCCGGCCGCAGACACAGCCCGCCAATGCCGGAAGCATGTTGTACTGTCCAATAATCGCAGAGATACAACTTGGTGTCATTCTCTGTGTGTGTGTGTTTTGCTGGGGATTGAACACAGGGGCATTCTACCTCTAAGCCACACCCCCAGCCATATTTTTTATTTTTATTTTTATTTTTATTTTTATTTTTATTTTTATTTTTGAAGCAGGGTCTCGCTAGGTTGGTGAGAGTCTCATTACTTTGATCCTCCTGTCTCAGTCTCCCAAGTACTGTGATGACAGGTGTGAGCCACCACGCCCGGTTTTGATGTCATCTTGTAATAATCTTTAACGGTGTTCCTCAACTTACAGTGGAGTTATGTCCTGGAAAATCCAAGGTTAGTGGAAAATATTGTTAAGTCAGAAATGCATTTAATACCCTAGCCTACCAAACCCCCAGCTGAGCAGCACAAAGCGCTGAGGAGTGTGGGTGTCTCCCCTCGTGGCCATGTGGCTGACCCGGAGCTCCACTCCCTGCGGTCGCTGCCCAGCATCCTGAGAGAGCATCGCACCACATACCACTGGCTTTGGGAAGAGATTAAAATTCAAAAAAGTACAGTTCCTGCTGAATCCCTATCACTTTCACACCCCTGTAAAGTCAAACCATTCTAAGGTGAACCACAGCAAGTCAGGGACCGTCTGTATCTCTGAACTCTTCCTTTGTGATTCTCTTTGCTCCCTACCTTGTCTGTTGGGTGGGGTCTCACCCAAACTAGTGGGGGTAACTATGGTTGCCCAAGGAATGAAGCAGCATCCCAGGCCCCATGTCCACTCCTCCGTCATCGGGAGTCTTAGTTTTGCAGGGAGGAAGAAGGGCGAGCGAAGGCCCCCAACTCATCATGCTTGTAGGAATGGAGGGCTGGGGGTTTCGAGGTCCTTGGTCCTCTATGTCAGAAGACACCAAGGTGCTGTGATTCCCCCTGCATGCCACCCCACTCTCCCCATCGCCGTACACGTTAGTGAGACTGGTAGTGATGCCTTCATAGATGGACATAGCATTGTTTGAACTGTTTCCTTCATCAATCCTCCGTCCCTCCCCCCCTCACTCCCTTGACCCCCTTCCACTGTTCTACCGGTCTGTCTCCTCATTTATCTGAAGTCCCTTTTGTTTCCTATTTTCTCTCTAGCTTCCACATAGGAGAGAAAACATCTGACCCTTCACTTTCTGAGACTGGCTGATCTTACTTAGCATAATATTCTTCAGTTCCATCCATTTTCCTGCAAATGACATATTTTTGCTTTTCCTTATGGCTGAGAAAACTACATGGTGTACATGTACCACACACAATGGAAAATATCCATTCATATATCACAATAGTATATATCCATTCATTTGTTGATGGACACCTCGGTTCGTTCTGTAATTTGGCAGTAGCTGTTGTTTTTAAGCAAAGAAAGGGATTCGTTCACACACACATTTGAAAGGACAAGGGCTTCCAGACCGCCAGGAGCGCCCACGTCTCACTCTGACGAGATCAGGCACCTTTGCAGGGACATGGCTGTGAGCCCACCCGTTCTCACGTCCGAGTCAGCCTAGGGCCTTCCCTGACTCTATCATTGGCTGTCCTTGACCTGTGTGCCCCTGCTGTTGCCATGGTTGTCCTGATGCTGCCAAGATGAAACCACACGGAGGAGGCAGAAATTCCTCCAGTGAGCAGGATAAAGGGAGAAGAAGGGCTGGGTGGACAGAGCCAGCAGGGTCTACTATCTCCTCATTTTACACATAGGAAAAGTGAGTTTCAGCAGGCCCATCTCCCTGGAGTCGAGCTCCCGCTGGGCTGTGTTGCCAGGAGGAATCACATTCCGAATTCAGGGATGGGAAAAAGTAGACACAGAGAGTGGAGGCAAACTTGTTGAAGACTGCAAGCTAACGAGTGGCTGAATCAGAACCTGGACTCGGAAGTTGGGACGCCATGGTCTTTTAAATACATTTGGCAGTAGCCTGGTGTTGAGTTTGGGAGGCTGAAGATAGCTAGGATACAGAACTTTCCTATTTGTGAAAGGATGGAAAATTTAGACATGGTGTTTCTCTCTCTCTGTACAGGGGACTAAACTCAGGGGCATTCTACTTATTCCTATTTTTTTTATTTTGAGACAGGGTCTTGCTTAGTTGCTGAGAGTCTTGCTAAGTTTCTGAGGCTGGCCTCAAACCTATGATCCTCCTGTCTTAGTTTCCCAAGTACTGGGATGACAGGTGTGTGCCACCACGCCCGGCTCGGACACAGTGTTTCCACTCAGCGTCCTTGGCAGACATGTTAGTGCTTTGAGTTTATGTATCTATTTCCCCCAAGCTCATTTCTATCCAGTGTCTATTGGACCCTTCCATGAACCTCCGCAAGGAATAGGACTTTTTCCTTCCAGATTATAATACGTGTGGGACTGAGTGTATACTTTGCATAAACCTTTTCATCAAAGTAAAGCAAACATCTGGGTGTGGTGGCACATGCCTGTAATCCCAGTACTTGGGTGGCTGAGGCAGGAGGATCACGGGTTTGAGGCCTGGCTCAGCAATTTAGTGAGGCCCTCAGCAACTTAGCAAGACCCTAAAAATAAAATAGGACTGGGGGTATAGTTTGGAGGTAGAATGCCCCTGGGTTCAATCGCCAGTATTGCACACATGAAAGAGTAAAACAAGTATAAAGGGGACACATCTTATGTTTATAGGTCAATATTTTGACAAATGTAACTTATTTATGTATGTATATATGTATATATGTATGTATACATGTTTTTATTTATTTATTCATTTATTGGTACTGGGGATTGAACCCAGGGGCGTTCTACCTCCAAGCTATACCCCCAGCCCTATTCTATTTTTTATTTTGAAACAGGGTCTCGCTAGGTTGCTGAGAGTCTCATTATGCTGCTAAGGCTATCCTCGAACCTGTGATCCTCCTCTCTTAGCCTCCCAAGTACTGAGATCACAGGTGTGTACCACCATTCCTGGCATATTTTATTTTTCAAACAGCATCACTGAGACACAATTGATATATTATAAAGTGTTCAATAATTTTTAGTATATGTATATAGAGTTGTACATCCGTTGCCCCACTGCAGTTTAAGAACAGTGCCCTCACCCCTCCAAGTTTGCTTGTTCTAGTGGATTGCTGCTCCCCGCCCAGCCCCTGGCAGTCACTGACATCCACAGACTCCCCAGAATGACACGCTTGAGCCCACAATGCCCAGAAAATCATCCTGGCTGCTCTTCCTGCGGCTCTTCCTTCCTGGAGGGAGGTCCAGCAGATTGTTGCTCCCAAGTGAGGAGAGATCCTAAGCCTGGTGGCTCCATCTCTCACCAGGGAATAAAACAGGGCGTCGCAGGCACCAGGGAGAGCTCTTCAAGGTCCTGGGGAGAAGATTTCTGTGGCCCTTCATCAGTGAAGAATGTAGCGGGAAACCGGGCGTGGTAGCACACACTTGTAATCCCAGTACTTGGGAGGTTTCAAAATAAAGGATAAAAAATAGGATTTCATGTAAAAGCAAGCTGTACTTCAATTAGCAGCCTCGTATAGTAGCACAAAGTAGGCCAAAGGGCAGGAATTTGCAAACCATTCTAGCACTGGAACAGGGATATTCTGGTCTCCTGGCACAGAACTTTCTAACTTGTGTGTCCCAGATGGGCTCCAGGGGACCAAGATATTGTTTATCAAAGTCCGTGGGGCAGCTGGAGCTGCCCCCTGGTTACCCTCAGGGCTTACAAATATCAGCGTTCTTCTCTCTGACATTTTGTGAAATGTGGGGAAGTTGCCCTGGGAGGGCTGGTGATGGGGCCTGAGTTTATAATTTCATGAGTCAAAACAGCTCTCCAGCTTCCTGGTTTGGAGCCTGTGCTCCGGCAGCCTCTTGTGGATCCTCATCCAGCATTGAGAGTGTGTTGGTGAGCCACCAGCAACAACCTGATCCTCCTGGTAATTTTTTGTTGTTGTTAAATAACAAACATCTGTGTGTGTGTGT
>PVJS01048797.1:0-14915 GCA_004027185.1 Glis glis
GGAAATACACACAATGGAATTCTACTCAGCAATAAAGAAGAACAAAATAACAGCATTCGCAAGAAAATGGAAAGATCTGGAGAACATTATGTTAAGTGAGATTAGCCAATCACAAAAAAGAAGGGACATATGTTTTCATTAATATGCGCAACTTAGGGAGTAGTGGGGACACAAAAGGGACTCCAATGACAATGGAGAAACCTCAGTGGTGCAAGGGAAGGGGTACAAGGAAAGGGGAAGGGTATGAAAGAAGTGAATCTATGGAATTACTGTCATAAACAATGTGTATATATGATATTATACCAACATCATTCTCAGTGCTACATGTGGGGCGGAGGCGGGGGGGAGGCAGGAGGTAGGGACACCAAGAGCTGTGTGCATGTATGTTAACACCAAACTGATACTCATTGTGATGTGAGACTACAATGCACAAATAAAAACATAAAAAAAATCAATGCTACTGAAACACAGAGAAGGAATAGCGTAGTGCATAGACATCCATTTAGCAGGCTTACATCATCCCAAATTTTATAGGTCAATGTAAGCAGTTCACATATTGTAAATTAAATGAGGAACTACTGAGAAGTTTTCAACTAGAGAGTACTGGAAGTGGAACATGAGTTCAAAACTATTGTAGGGATCCAGGAAAGAGATCATGGTAGTCTAGACCAGAGAAATAGTAGAAAGGTAGAGAGAGGGAAGGTTACAACGACAAGGAGATTTAATTGAGTTTTGTGATTTATTAGGGCATGGCAGAAGTAGGTATCAAGAACACAAGAGTCTCTGAACATGAAAAGGCAGCTGGTCTAAAATGTAATCAATGGCTGGAGTATTATGGAACAAAGCAGGTCATTAGGAAATGTGATTCCAGTATGGTAGCCATTGGCCACATATGAATATTGGTCAACTGTAATTCAGCTAATACAAATGGTGAACAAGCTGCTCTAAATGTGCAATAAATACACACATAATAAAAGCATCTCATTTAATCATGTATTACAGGTTAACAATTATAGTATATTGGAAATGTTAGGCTACGTAAAATGTATTATAATGTTAATTTCACCAGCTTCTTTGTTTTTTTTTTTCGTATCTATGACTTGGTACTGTTTGAAACTTTAATTTTCAATGCTGGAAGTTGGATGGGAGGGATAAAGGATGTTCCTCTGGTCAGCTCCTTTCCAGAGTACTCAACATTCTTCAGTAATGCAAATCTGCTGATCCAATCCACAGTCGAAGCCACAGGGAAAGTCCTAGAAAGAAGAGAATTCTGCACATTGAGCCATTTTTCTGTAATTGTTTTTACATAACTTGGTGTTCTCTTATTATCAAGTATTCTGCATGATAAGGCACAGGACTAAATCCCAAGTATAATTAAATTGATCTATGGCAACCATAGTACAATTCTAGACCACAAATCATTGAAAAAAACATGTTAGCAGTTGACTACTACTGCATAATATTTACACATTTATGGTTCTAAAATACTCAAAGAACTGAACTTGGATTATTGTTTGATATCATAGAAATAGCAGTATAAAGCAAACCATCATCAAAGCCAACTAGACACCTTTAGCACATATGGTCCAAAGTCAACTATTTCTGCCATATATCCCGAAATAGTTTAGATTCGTTTTCTCCTTTGCCAAGAGTCCGTCAGAACAGGAGGGGAGAATTACTTTGGCAGAAAAGGAGACAGAGCAAAGGTGGAAAGTGGAAACCATGCATGTGGCGATATAAAGGCTGTCAACCAAAATGAGGCACATGCTTCTGCAACGAAGGGCAGAGAAAATTAAAAGTAGGACAGACAGAGAGTAGAGAGAGGGAGTAGGGACACGTGTGGGACAGGCAAGGAAGGAGAAAGGCAAAGCCCCCCATCACGCTGAGCTGGGCTCTCTGGACCTAGAACTTTCTGATGGGAAACCCGATGCTCTACTCCCCTCATAAAAAAATGTAGCATATTTTTCAGTGCTGCTGAAGTATTTGAACATTTTGCAATGTTCAGTAGGTATTTCAGTAGGAAGGCATAAGAAAGCATTTCAAACATGACTAATGTGGTGCTACCAAATGGCTGAAGATCTCATTGCTTTCTGACCAACATCCAGAACAATTCTGTTCCTATCCACGGTTCCTATGACTCACCGTCTGAATTTTGACAGTTAACTATCATTTTTGTCATGTTTTGTCTATTCCATTTGGAATAAAAAAGCTATTAATGTTTTCTTTGTTCCATTTGGGTCCCATACTATGATAGAAGTTTTTTTTAAATGAATTTATAATAATGTAGGCTATGTGACCTGAATAAATATCTCCTTATATAAGGAAAAGTAAACTGAAAAGACAGTTAACAGAAAAAAAAACAATGTCAGGGATCGTCGATTAGAGAAAATATTGTATTGGAAATAATAATGTATTTCCAAGCTTCCTTATCTGAAATTTGAAATTCTTCAAATGTAAGGATGAACAATTCTTCATATATGGAGACATTTAAAATATTAATTTCATTCTTGACAATAATTATAGGACTGTAATTAAGAGACTCAATGATTTAAAAATAAATGAATTTGTAGAAATAAAATAGAAACTGCTTTTCATAATTACTTTAAATATATATATTATATTATTTAAATATATATATTATATTTATTTATGTATTATATATATATTATGTATTAGAACCTATTCTGTTTATATTTGAAGTTAGAAAACTAGACCTAATTTTAGCTCTGTGGCTGGAAGAATGGATACTTCCAAGGGGTAAGCATTAAACTGAGGACAGGCATCTCTTCTGCAATGCTAAAACAGTGGAATGATTCTTTATCTTTCTTTTTACATGATAAAAAAGTAAAACTTTTTCATCATGATGTTCACTGATGAAAATACTTTGTGAACCAAGAGTTCTATGCAATCCAAATGCTTGTTCATGTGTAAAAGGATCAGTATCTGCTTGTCATTCTGGGAGAAATATGTGCACCGGATTACTAAAAAATGAATGAAAAAAGAGGTCAATAAGAAGAAGAGTAAGGGCAAAGTGTCAACAAACCTTTTCAAAATTAATTGGAAATATATAATTAAATATAGTTTCACCTTTAAAATATGAATACTAGAAATATTTTAAAATATGTATGAACAATACACTGAGACAACAGAATTGCAAGTTTGAAGCCAGTTTGCCGTACCTTGGTGAGACTCTGTTTCAAACTGATATATGCAATAGGGCTACAGGTATATCTCAGAGGTAGACTGCCCTTGATTTAATCCCCTGCACCAAAAATATACATATGATCAATGAATAAAATCCTATATCTGGTCTAATGCCCATTCAATAATTTAATAAGTGTAACTTGGAAGTATGACCCTTATTAGAAGTTCAGATATATATGAAATTATGACTTAATTTTGCTTGGAAAAAAGTATAAAAAGATACTCATGAGTAACTGTACCACACAAAAGGGAACATATCCATACAAATAACCTTCAATGGCCTGAGAAATGACATTAATCTAAGGATTCAAAAGTGTGGAGCTCACGGTAGAGGTGATATTTGTTTACTCTTCCTGTACATAAAAATGAGTAATCATTGAGTTAATTCTAAAGCATAACAGGTACAAACTGATAATCAGAATAAAATTCTAAAATGTATTTAATAACTCAATGGGTCATTTCCTGTTCATATAATTTTTGCTCATGTAATTTCACAAAGACAGGGAGAAAAAAAGGCAAATATAAGGATGAACAAATCTGCATAGGTTGGAATATTTAAAATGTAATTTCATTCTTGACCTTAATTATACAACTGTAATTAAAACACTCAAGATTTTAAAAATATCTTAAATAACACTCTGTAGAAATAAAATCAAAGTGTATAATTCACCAGAGGGTAAAACAAGACAGCAGTATTGCATAGCATACTCTCTATGGGAAATACAAAACACATAGACAACATCAAGAAAAGCAAAAGCAATAGAGGAAAGAAACCATATTTATTTTACCTATGACATTATTGTTAATATTTAAACTATTTTATAAAAGAGAAACTCTCAGATTGACTTAAAATAAAACCCATCTATATAAGAGACCACAAAGGGCTGGAATGACAAATTCAAGACTCGAGGGCCAGCTTTCCCCACAAGGAATTTGCTGAATTCTGAGACTATTTGGATGGTTAAAAATTTAAGCCAAAAAAGTTTCTATATGGAATAAAAAATATCTAAAGTTGTCAAAGTGCATGTGGAAAGAAGGCCCACAGAGAGAAAGGCCTAGAAAGGACAACTGCACCAGAGAAAGCCGAGATTCACCCAAGGACACCTACCATCCTGAGTGGAGGTCAGACCATAGCAGAGACATGGGAAAGTTGTGAAACCCAGGAAACAGCATAATGAATGAAGCAAAAGCTCATCTTCAAAGAGACCAAAATGACATCACATTCCTAAAAGGTAAAGATTTTTTTAGTACTTTTATGGGTGTATTAAGTCTCCCATCATAATGTAGTTCATAGTGATGGTGACATACATGCACACAGCAGTTTGTGAGCTTCCCCTCGGCTCCCTCCCCACTACATACAGGATATTGAGATTGACATTGGTATTCTCACATATGTACATGTCAATGGAAGTGATTCCTTCATTTATTCTCCCCCCACCTTCCCCTAGAACACCTCCCTGGCTACACTGGAGTTTCTCCTCCATTATCTGAAGACCGTCTGGTACCCTGATGACTCCCTAGCTTCCTCATATGAGAGGAAACCTAAGACCCTTCACTTTCTGTTACTGCTAAAGATGGTATTTAAAAACAAGAGAATGAGAAGGCACTCAAACTTTAAAATGTTACCTTGTATAATGTTGTTTCTGTTAAATTACTGGTGATATAAATGAGCCATTAAGCACACACAATAAAAACAAGAAATTTAGAAATGCCGCTAAATGGAAATTCTCAAAAATAAAGCTGTGTCTAAATAGGAATCAGTCCCAACTAGGTTTTCATAACTGATTGTTTATGATTAATTTATTGAGTGATCGAGTTTGAGGAAAAAACGAGGGACGGCTAAATAAAATTATTTAAGTACATAAAAATTGCCAATGATTAAGATTAAAAACAAATAAAAACAACAAAAAATAGATAAATGACAGGACATGTACCAATAGTACACTACTAGGCTATGAAGTAAATACTCTTAATATTCTTATGAATATGTCACATTTTTAACCAAAAATTTAGTATAAATCAATACTGGTAGAGGCCGTGGTGCTGTAAGAGTTAAAACTTTGTCAACTGTAATAAATTCTCAGAGATGAAATAATAAACAATAAGAGGAGGATGTGCAGTAGAACATGAGGCTAATTAGTGAGAGAACCAAAGGTGAGAGATATGGTCATCCATATACTTCCTACCTAGGGAATTAAGTTGATTCAAGTTTTGCGAAAGAACTGGATTCCCATTCGTTTGTAATATTCTGAGTTAGTATCCAGTCATTCACACAGAATAAATAGTAGACCTAAAAGAAAGCTATGGAGAACTAATTTAATCTGCTATCATGCAACTGAATGAATAATACAGCTAAGAGGATAGTAACATGCTCATTCACAAAATTACAGTGCCGATCTGAGTGACATTATTTCACTCTTTATCATAAATGATAGTTTAATGCTAAGATGAAATTTCTTACTTTTAATTTTTGCTTCATACTTCTACTAGGCCATCTCTTGCCACAGACAATTGGTCAACATCTTTCCCTGAACAAAATTTGGTATGTTGGATATTAACAGTCAAATCGCACCAGCTGTTAAAAGTCACATAAACTTAATTCCTTCTACTATTTCTTCACAGGAAATATTCTCAAACTCATGAATCACTGGCATTCTTCTTGAGGTCTTCTTATTTTCACTTTTGGAGGAGAAAACTGAGAAGTATGGTCAATTTTCAATATTAAAGAAACACATTTAAATTAAATGAACACATTTTTAAAAGACTGGTGAATTCATAGTCACTGAAAAACATGTAATTTGTGTATTTCTCATTTTTTGCTTAATCTACCTTTTATTTAAACCTAGTAAAATAATCATGAAACATTTTGGCCTTCTTTAAAATGGCATAATTAGCATACACTTAAATTATGGCTGGGAGCTTAGGATTATAACAGGTATTTCTATCTGTCATTGCTAAAAGATTAAATGATTCATTTAAATGTCTTATGCATGTTTGATGGTTTCCAGGCCCTCTTTTTTTTGTAATTTTGTCAGAACAATAAAAAAGAGGCTTTTTCCTAATCCACAGAGGTGAATGGGGCCCTTAAGCAAATCATGTAGTCAGTGAAGCCCATTCTCACCTGCAAAATGTATCCCAATTTCTACCTCATCAGGCACATAGCACAGTGTATTTACACAGGGAGAAAAACAGAGTCCATGGTGAACATTATACCCGTACTTCATCATTCCTTATAACATTAGGTCTCACTATGTGCATATACATTAATATTTTTACTAATAAATTACATTCTCTTTTCTTTAGAAACATTTTGAAGCTTGTAATTATCTTCCAACATAAAATAATTTAGAACTGTAGATGAGCTATTTCTGTTTCTTTATCCACATCATCAATGTGGCTTTGGAGTAGCTTACTTGGGAAAAAATCTCTTTCCAATATGGTTGGTTCCCATAGATCGTTGACTCACCCAGTAATTACGGTTCCAGTTGGCCTCAGTTGTATTTTTTCCCAGAAGAATCCATTCAAGTTAAAATATGTTCCTCTTGTGAATAGATCTTTACAGGTCCAAATAAGAACATTATTATATTTAGTATAGAAATAGTTTTCCTATTTAAACTTGCCAAGTCATTATTGACATAAATAATTATATTGGACTGGTAGAGCTGGATTTTGAAAATGTCCCTTTATTGTTCTCTAGTTTTGGGTTGAATATTGTGGATACAAAGGTACTGAACAAATCTCAAAAAAGTACTCTCTTCTAACTAGCAGGTTTCTTTTTAATGAAAGTAGAGATTTCCAAATGTTCCTGCATTAGTTATACCCCAAATGAACCCAGAATTTAGCTTTCATTTAAAGTTATAGGGAACAGATATTTGGAAGTAATTTCATAAAATAGCACAAGGTTCCCAAAAATATAAAATAGGGAGAAAATATATGTTCTTTAGAAAAGGATCATATTAGCAAGATAAACGTGTTAAAATCATAAATAACTATTCCTTTGCCCTCCACTGGTTAGATATATCCAGGTTCAGCCACAGTATAGCCACAGACCTATCGAGGTGAGGAGGTTGGAGACTGTCTGCTTCCTACGGCAATCGCAGAGTACATTATTATTCCTCTAGATATGCCAGGTCCAGGCCTGGCCACAAAAGTACTTCATATTTTGCAGGAAAGTGCACACAACATATATCCTGGCTCTGCACTAATCTTTAAAGTCTGTACCATCTCTGTTGGGAAATGGAGATACGGTCGTACTGGCAGTAGTCTGATTTAAAATCAACTGTCTAACATTTCTTTTCTTATGTTTACTATTATTGACTTCTGTAAATGCTAGATAATAAGATAGGTATTATTGGAAATGTGAGAATTTAAAAAAAGACAAACTATTTTCTGCCTAATTTTTTTCAATCTTTTCATCATTGTGTAAACCTGTGACATTTTTCAATAAAATATCCATAATTTTTTTCCTACTGCAATGACTTTTTCTTTAGGTTGATCAATAGAAACCGTGATTTCTATTATGATAATTCTATTTTTAAATGTATACGCAAAGAAGTTGGTTTATACTACAATTAAATTAAAAGTGGTAAAGCCGGGCGTGGTGGCGCACACTTGTAATCCCAGTACTTTGGGAGGCAGAGACCGGAGGATCCGGGTTCGCAGCAAGCCTCAGCTCTCTCTCTCTCTCTCTCTCTCTCTCTCTCTCTCCCCCTGTCTCTCTCTCTCTCTCTGTCTCTCTCTCTTGGCCCTCAGCAACTTTGTGAAACGCGGGTTCAAAATAAAGGATAAAAAATAGGGCCGGGGGTGTAGCGCGGAGGTAGAATGCCCCTGGGTTCAATCCCCGGTACCGCAAAAAAAAAATAAATTAAATAAATTAAATGTTGTAGTATTTAAACAATGTTGGGGATTTCTTCTTTAATATGGTTATGAGTATTAATTATAAGTGAGATAAAGTATGTAGATACCATTTCATTATATTCTGGGAAC
The DNA here is from genome assembly GCA_004027185.1 of Glis glis. Lineage (NCBI taxonomy): Eukaryota > Metazoa > Chordata > Mammalia > Rodentia > Gliridae > Glis > Glis glis. The sequence goes on from PVJS01048797.1 coordinate 8,191, forward strand.
TTTCCAATATGTTAACCATCTTATTCAAAATGATAAATTAGAATGCTTAAAGATAAAAATTCACCTATTGATATTACTGGCTAATGTCTCTATTTTCATATCATAATGTTGTTTCCTTGATATTTTAAAGTCTAATGTACAAGTGTCCAGTGTGAGATGTCAGGATCATTATTATCATAAAATAGTATTCTGTAGAAATGTGAATATTTTTAGCTATATCAACAAAAGGGAAGAAAACATACCCAATTCGAAGCTAAACGTTTAAGTATTTGAAGTCAGAAGCAAGTTACATTATGACTTTAAACTTTTTTTGTGATGTATTTCCAAGATTTCTTTTAAAGTATATTTTACTTTTGCACGGTCATTTTACTTTCTAAATTTATTTTCTCTGAAGGATATTATCTCTTGAAAAGTAGACTGAAATGAGTAAACTGATATTTGTTGAATATTTATAAATGACAGATGCTGTTATCAGATTTTCCACATGCATTGTTTCATTCAGTATTCGTGGGAGTATTATACAGTTTTACTATAAGTAACATCCTTGAGGTCACAAGATAATAAATAGCAAATCCTATCTACTGATTCAGCTAGAGGAAATACATGCAAGACTGAAAAACACCCCAAAGCCCTTTCTAAACAATCCACATTATGCCATCACAGTAAAATCAATACAAGTGGCTAAAAATGACAGACAGAGATCTCTCTGTCTCTCTCTTTCTCTCATGCGCGTGTACACACATACACACACACCACCACCACCACTACCACCCTTATTTTCCACTAAGAATACTGTTACATTTTGGTTTGTTTTTGCACAAGATGGGCATGGATGAACGCAGGTATTGTAACAGGACCTCTTTGGGCCAGCACTTCCGGTGTGTTGCCATTTGTGGTGAACCGTCTGCATTGATGGATGCCACCATCCCCCGGGATGCCCCAATATGTGCCTGTGGCTTCTGTAAACCACGGGGTTACCTGGTTTGACCAGTAGCATCTGGAGGATGTAGCTCTGTGTAACTCCCCAGAGACCTTCTTCGAAGCCATATCCGTGTGATGATCATCCACCTGTAAAATCATTGAGATAGATATCTTTCTAAGTTCATGACCTGTGCTAACCAAGTATTCACAAAATGACCCTATCTTTGGATGAGGATTAATTTAGCTTCTCAAAACTGCATGCAATTATCATACAGGGTTGTGGCAGAGATGAGACTCTACCTTGAGGCCCATCCTGAAGGCTCCAGGTGGGTGAATCCCTCAGTCAGTTGGTTGATAGGGATGGAGGTGGAACAGGGGAGGTTATACAAAAGAGAGCCAAGATGGTGCCAGCTCAGCAAGATCAAGCAAGGGTAAGAGAGTTCACAGTTCAGTATAAGACCACGGAGGCTTCCCAGTGGCAAAATGGACTATATGATCACACAAATGAGCAAACTCCAGCACATACTCAAGGCCAGTATGCAGTCATCAGCTGGCCCCTTTGTCCCCAAGGCTGAGCTGTCATTCGATGTCCCTTTCCCATGTTAGAGGAACAGGGAGAGCCAGGAGTGATGGTACACGCCTGTAATCCCAATATTTGGGAGGCCAAGACAAGAGAATTGCAGGATTGAGGACAGCCTTAGCAAGTAGTGAGACTCTCAGCAACCTATCGAGACCTTGTTTCGAAATAAAAATAAAATAGGGCTGGGGGCATAGCTTGAAGGTAGAATGCCTCTAGGTTCAATCCCCAGTACCACGCACACACATACACACACACACACACACACACAAAAGACAAGGGGGGACGTGGTATGGACAAAGGTGCAAGTTCAGTGGATGACAAGATTTAAAATAGAAACAAATTAATTTAGTAGATAATAATTGATCTTTATTCAGTAATAACTGAGTAAGATTTCCTTTATTCCACTTATCAGTGGGGGAAGATGAGGAAAACAGAGTGTGCTGTTGACTAGGTTAAATGCTTCAAGCTGACTTCTCTTGGAAACAGCTGTGTAAGATTACATAGAGCCTTTCTTTCCAAAGTAAAACTTGTATCATAAATACTAAAGTTAAATGGGGAATAGTAAGCTATAATATACATCAGGCTTTGGAGAAATCCTCATCTAAGTGCATCTTTATACTTTGCCTTGTTCTTACCACACGGAGGGAAAGCACAGCTCTATTTCAGCCTGATTTATCCCTAGATGCCACTTTGTGGTACCCATGGGCTCTTTATGATGCTCTTGCAGAAACATCTATCCAGATGAAAGTCAAATGCCTTCTTAGTTTTCTAGGGATGCTTGCAGCTTTTCCTTGGCTTCAACCACAGGTGATTTATTACTTTTCATCAGATATTTGTATTAATTAGGGTACAGATCTTAGCTTGCCCTTTCAGTCTCCTTAGAACACAAAACAGATCCGGGTTCGCGGCCAGCCTCAGCTCTCTCCCCTTGTCTCTCTCTCTCTTTCTCTCTCTCTCTACTTAGTGAGGCCCTCCGCAACTTCGTGAGACACGGTTTCAAAATAAAGTATAAAAAATAGGGCCGGGGGCGTTGGGTGGAGGTAGAATGCCCCTGCGTTCAATCCCTGGTATCACAAAAAAAAAAAGAACACAAAACATTTTATCCAAATTTTATCCAACTAACTTCTTCTTGTAACAAGAATGATATAAGAATTATGCAAGGATGATTCAATTACTCCAGAAGCTTATTGTCACCTCTCTAGAGTGATATATTTTACACAACTTGTCACCTCCACCACATACATGAAAATTATGTGCATGAAAATTACATGCACAAAAGTCAATCAATTACTTAAAAGTCATTACTTTCATTATATCTGGTGGTTCTCTTATCTACTATCCAGAAACTTGTGTGGTTTTCAAATTACTATTTCTTGCAGGACTTATAAATCTTTTACCTTTTATGTGAAATGCATTATGAAGTCTCCTTTGTCTTTTCAAAATTTTAAAACTTTACAGCCAGAGTTGTTTTTAAATATTTAAATTTTCTTTACCATAACATGCAATATCTAAGTAAAAACAAGTAGAAGCTGAGACACCCTCTATTCGAGTATGTTCGAAGTATGTATAGGTTTCTTTTATTGATACTTTTAGTTATTTATTGTTAAAAATATATAAGGAAATAAAAAATAAAAAGGACATCACAATTTTCTTATCTCAAGTCTCAATCTTGAATTAAAAATATTTTATGAGCCGGGCGTGGTAGCGCACACTTGTAATCCCAGTACTTTCGGAGGCGGAGACCAAAGGATCCAGGTTTGCAGCCAGCCTCAGCTCTCTCTCTCTCTCTCTCTCTCTCTCTCTCCCTGTCTCTCTCTCTCTCTACTGAGTGAGGCCTTCTGCAACTTCGTGAGACCCGGTTTCAAAATAAAGGATAAAAAATAGGGCCGGGGGTGTAGCGCGGAGGTAGAACGCCCCTGGGTTCAATCCCCGGTACCGCAAAAAAAAAATTATGAAATAATTGCCACTTTTGGAAATGCCTGAGTTCATTCTCCAAGCATTTATTTGTTTATTTCTGCTCATCCAGAGACTTCAGGAGTTTGCAGGACTAATGCAGAGAATCACCAAGCTGAAGACAAAGCAAAAAATCTGCCTCAGTTAAGTTCTAGAGATCTGTTGCCCTTCATGGTGCGTATAGTTAAGAGCAATATGTTGTACACTAGCACATTGCTCAGAGAGTAGATTTTGTGTCCCTATGATATTTCAAAAAGTATGTGTGTATACTTATATGCACATATATACATATGCTAAGTGTGTTTACAATATATTAAATGCATTTGTTTATATAAATGTGATTAGCATATGTTATTATCCTTAAAGTATTTTTAACTTAAATGAAATGTCAATCATGCTGCATGTAATATTCTGGGACTGCTTTTTAACCATAATTAAGAGTCATCTATGTCGTGTCCCTCACTATAGTTTTTTTATTCTACTTTATAGCATTGTATGAATATGCCCTGATATATACACCCACCCTTCTTTTTCGATTTTTTTCTTCTTTGTGCTTCTTTGAATATCCATACATTCCATTCATATGCCTCTCTCTCTCTCTCTCTCCCTCTCTCTCTCTCCCTCTCTCTCCCTGTCTCTCTCTCTCCCTCTCTCTCTCTCCTCTCTCTCTCTCTCTCTCCCTCTCTCTCTCTCTCCCTGTCTCTCTCCCTGTCTCTCCTCCCTCTCTCTCCCTCTCTCTCTCTCTCTCCCTGTCTCTCTCTCTCTCTTTCTCTCCCTGTCTCTCTCTCTCTCTCTCTCTCTCTCTCTTGTGCTCTTGCTCTCGCTCTCTCTTTTTTTGGGGGTACTACGAATTGAACCCAGGGGCCTTCCACCTCTATGCTGTACCCCCAGTCCCCCAGTCCTATTTCATATTTTATTTTGAAACAGGGTCTCACTAAGTTGCTGAGGGCCTCACTAAGTGCGGAGGCTGGTCTCCAACCTGTCATCTTCCTGTCTCAGCCTCCCAAGTACTGGGATTACAAGCGTGCACCACCACACCCAGCTCATATGCCTCTCTGGATGCATACATGTCAAATTTTCTCCTGAGACACACCTAGGAGGAGAATTGCTAGGTTATGTTTTTTTCAGTGTAATTGATTGAAGTTGAACAGCCGCTGATTGCATGCAAGGGTAGAATCACTGTGCATAGGAGTAAATGACAGATGCCACTTTGACTCTTTATTAATGGAGCCAAAATCCATATCAGCTTAGTCGATGGCTCCTGGCTCGTTCCATGCTCAAAGTGCATTTGCTTTGCTCAATGATACAAGGGCTAATTTCATGGTTATAAATGTATACGTTTCTCTGAACCTCAATTTCTTTTCCCCCAACACTGTGTTGGCCTTCCTTCCTCCCTTTCCTAATAGCCAGAGGGATGGCTGAGACCTTTCATACCTTTCCCATCCCTGTATCTTTTGCCATGTAGCTTCTTCCCTGTGGGCTCTCAAAGGTCTCCTATCTCACTCAGGTTTACAAAAGTTAGATTCAAAAGAAGGATAGAGAGGGCTATTTAAAAATATCAACGAATAAAAGCTGGGTGTGGTGACACAGGCCTGTAATCCCAGTACTTGGGAGGCTGAGATAGGAGGATCTCAGGTTCAAGGCCAGTGTCCAGTAACTTAGTAAGTTTGTAAGCAACTTAGCAAGGCTCTATTTCAAAATTTAAAAAAAAAAGTGCTTGAGTGTTGCTTGGAGGTAGAATACCCCTAAATTTAACCCCTAGTACAAAAAGAAATTAAAATGTTAAAAATTACTATGAAAATACTGATGGAGTTAGTTGTGATATTATATTCATTTTGTTGTTTAAGTGTTGTTATTATATTTTTTAAATATGGGCTGTGCATCTTTAATATTTTCAATAAAATAAAAAAGCCTCTAAATTAACTTTAATGGTGTTTTACATCAAGTGGTGTTTTACCCAATTCTTAATCTAGACTTTCACCTCTCTCATTGGCTCTACATTAATGGCTCAGCCAAAAGGCAACCATGACGGCGCCCCATTGCACGAATCTCTCCCTAGTCTCCAGTGTTTACAAGACACATCTCAGGACCCAGATTAACCTGTACAGTCTTCTCTTTCTCTCTCATATGACTCCTCCCAGTGTAATCTCAGATTTTGTTATATTCTCTAGCCCTGTTTTACAGCTCTCAGCACACAAGGTAGATTTGTTGATGGTGATGGCTATTTTTTTTCTCTTTTCCATTGTCTAAGTTTGTGTGCTCTCTTCTCTCTGGAATGGACTACTGCTGCCCTCCTAATGTTCTTTAAAATCAACTTCTAGCCAGATGTGGTGGTTCATGCCTATAATTCCAGTACTTAGGAGGCTGAGACAGGAGGATAGCAGGTTCAAGGACAGTCTCAGCATGTAGTGAGACTCTCATCAACCTAGCACGACCTTGTTTCAAAATAAAAAAAAATATAGGGCTGAGGGTGTAGCTTATAGGTGGAATGCCTCTGGGTTCAATTCCCAATACCACACACAAAAAATCGACTTCTTATATATGTTAAAATTCTTATGAATTGCCTTAAGATCTTGTTAAGATGCAAATAATGTCTCAGTAGTTCTCCAGTGGTGCTCAAGGTTCTTGCATTTCAACGTGTTCCCAAGTGATACTGACGGGGCTACTCCTGGGATCACACTTGGAGAAGTGAATACAGATGCCCCGACCAGAATGCTGAGCTGTCACTTGAAACTCCACTATACCTGTTTACCTTCACCCTTGGGCTTATCAAACTAAATTATATTCATCATTTTCTCTCTCAGTCAGCATTCCCACTGCTATAATCCAAAGAACTGACCACACATCTTAGAGGAAGGAAGATTTATTTGCTCACAGTTTCCTTGGAGATGGTTGGGGACCATCGGAGGCTGGGGACCGCGGATCCCAGGGTATGGTAGCAGGAAGCGTAGAGAGGAAGAGCACAAGACCGCTCTCACATCACATCATGGATGCCGGAAGCAGAGAGCAGGCAAAGGAACCGGGAACATATATAATCCCCAAGGCCACACACCAGGGACCCACCTTCTCTAGCCACACCCACCACCACATAGGCAGGTAATGGATTTATCTACTGATGAGATTACAGTCCTCATGACTCAATTATGAGCTCTTCAGGGGCATTCTACATGCAACTATAACATTTTCTGCCTCAATTCTTCATAGACCATGAGAATAGAATGTGAGCTTTTTGATAGTGTTGCAGCTACATATTCTTTGTGTGTGTATGTGT
>PVJS01048798.1:0-14915 GCA_004027185.1 Glis glis
GGATGGGTGGATGGATGGATGGGTGGATGGATGGATGGATGGATGGATGGATGGATGGATGGATGGATGGACGGATGGATGGATGGATGGATGGACGGATGGATGGATGGATGGATACCTGCATGGGTAGATGGATGGATGGACGGATGGATGGATGGATGAATAGATACCTGAATGGGTAGGTGGATGGGTGGATGGATGGACAAGTGAATGGATGGATGCATGCATGGGTAGATGGACAGATGGGTGAGTAGGCTGATGGATGGATAGATCTGTAACACACTGAGTGCTATAGGAGAGCACAAAGATGAATGGACTCAGTCTGCACTGTCACACAGTTATATTCTATTAATAGAGAGAAGGTAAAGGCTCAAATAACTTTAGTGTAAGATAGAAATGGCTCGAGTGGCTGTGGTAGGAGTAGGAACATGGCGACAAAGCCTGGCACAGAGGGCAGTGCCGTCTCATCAAAGCTGGGGAGAGGTGAGGCTCATCTCCTGGGTTCGCTGGCCTCTGCCTCCCCGGGCTCCAGCTCTCTGCGCTCGGACTCGGGCCCCTTGTCTGTCCTCTTGCTATGCTCCTGTGCTCCGAAGCTTTCCTAACACCAGAGCAAATTTCTCTCTCTGTGCACCAATACTTCTAAGAGTCTAAACAATCAATAGATGAACTCTATTTATTTATAGATTTTTTGTGGTACTGGGGATTGAACCCAGGGGAATCCTACCTCAGAGCTATACCTCCAGCCCTTTTTATATTTTTGTTTTGAAACAGGATCTTGCTAGGTTGCTGAGAGTCTTGCTAGGCTGCTGAGGCTGTCCTCAAACCTGCAATCCTCCTGTCTCAGCCTCTGGAGTACTGGGATCACAGGAGTGTGCCACCACACCTGGCATCAGTATGCATTTTTATGAAGCCTCTAACTCTGCCTTCTCTCTCCCCACACTGAGAAGCAAGTGGGCTCTCAGAGGACCTGCTGGGCGCTTCCTTACCGCCACCATGGCCTGGATCTTCACGCCGGCCTCCTTCACCACCGTGTAGCGCTTGTTCAGATTGACAATCCTTCCGTCCAAGTCCAGCAGGGCCTCTTTCTTGTTGTCCTTTCTTTCAAACAGGGGGTTGGCCGACCAGTCCTGGAAAGGACACGAGGAGTGAGGACAGCTGTTCCGGGGAGAGCGTGTTTGGTCTCACCCGGTTCCCTGCCTCCTCTTTGGTGTGAGTCTCCCTGTCCTTGGCTGATCTCAGACACTCCTGCCTAACTTCTTGAGGTAATGACCTGAGGGGAAATTCCATTTTAATGAAAACTGAATCAGGAAAATAAAATGGCAGTGAGCAATGGCTGTCTACCATTCAGCGAGTCCATCTGGGAGGAGGAGGAGGAGATGGATGAGAAGTTTCACGGTGAACAAGCCGAAGGACTCTTGATACAGGAGAGCCGTGCTCCGGTGAGAATATCAGTGAAAGAGGATTAGAACTTCTAAATCATTTCAGCCCCATGGTTCAAGGGGTGTGGTGGAGCACCAAGTAACTGGAAGTCCCAGCTTAGTGGGGGCTGTGGGGGCAGTGAATCACAGTGGGCTTGGTGGGGTATAGGATTTCGTTTTGTCATGTTGTCAGAGAAATGTAGCAAAAACATGATCATTTAAAATGGATAATGAACCGGGCATGGTGGCACATGCCTATAATCCCATTACTTTGGAGTCTGAGACAGGGGGATCACAGGTTTGAGACCAGTCTCAGTAACTTAGCGAGGCCCAGTTTCAAAATAAAAAATCGAAAGGGCTGGGGGTATAGCTTGGAGGTAGAATATCCCTGGGCTCAATTCCCAGTACCAACCAAACAATCAATAAACAAACAAATAAAAAAAATAATGAAGTTACATGGTAGACCCTGCAAATTAATGGGAGGGGGAAATTTTCATTTTTTCTTTTTTTTTGTGTGTGTGTGTGTGTGTGGTACTGAGGATTGAACCCAGGGGCATTCTACCTCTGAGCTCCACCCCCAGCCCCATCTCACTAAATTGTGGAGGGCCTCACCTAAGTTGCTGAGGTTGGCCATGAACCTGCGATCCTCCTGTCTCAGCCTCCCAAGTACTGGGATTATAAGTATGAGCCACTATGCCCAGCTTTATTTTTCTTTAAAAAATTTTTCTTTTTTTGATACTGGAAACTGAACCCAGGATAATTCTACCTCTAAGCTTCACCCTTATCCCTTTTATTTTATTTATTTTGAAACAGAGTCTCACTGTGTTGCTGAAGGCCTTGCTAAGTTGCTGAGGCTGGCCTCAAACTGTGATCACCCCGCAATCCTCAGGCCTCCTGAGTACTGTGATTACAGGTGTATGCCACCAGGCTCGGCGAGACTTCCTTTTGAATATGTGACTGCATGGTTTTTGCATGTCAGGGCATTGATGACAAGCCACAGGGGAATCCAGTAAACATTCCCCAGTGTGAGCTGCGCATGGTGGCGCATGCTTGTAATCCCAGTACTTGGGAGGCTGAGACAGGAGGATCACAGGTTCGCGGCCAGCCTCGGCTACTTAGTGAGGTCCTCCGTAATTCAGTGAGACCCTATTTCAAAATTTAAAAAAATAAAATAAAATAAGGCTGGGGGTGTAGCTTGGAGGTAGAATGCCCCTGGGTTCCATCCCCAGTACCGCCAAAAAAAAAAAAAAGATTCCCCAGTGTTCAAGAAGGGGCTACAGGGGCAAGAAGCGCCCTGCTTCTGTGCAGGGTGATGGGCCTGCTCCCAGTAGGGCTGAGTCTCAGCGAATCTCATCACCCCCTGCTCTAGAGCCAGCCTGGCCTAGCCAGCCCTGCACACAGCTCGGCTGAGCTCAACAGAGCGGGACAGAATCGGGCGATTGTGCCCTTGTGTCTAGGGCCTGCTCTGCCCGCGCTGCACTGGTCTGAGCATCAACTGGCAGGTCCTCCTCCTCCTCCTGCCGTCACGCAGCGGCACTTGCCACGGGCTTCTGTGTGACCCAGGTGGCTTCCTTTAATCCCTGCTCTGGGCTCGGGGTTTGCTTACCTTCATGGCCTGGGAAATTCCTTCGACATTTTGCTTCGCTTTTTGCATCCTGTTCTGCAAGTTATGTAGGATTTCTCGCATCTCCTGAATATACTGAAATACACCTGAAAGACAAGCGCAACGGACTCTTAGGCGGTGAACGACTCGGCGGGCTGAGGGTCCTCTTGGGTTGGCGGAACGCTAATGATCGTGGGGCAGCTCCTGGAAAGCACGTCTCCCACTCTACAATACGAAGCAGAGGAAATCGCTGCAAGTTCCCAGACATGGAATCGTGTACCTTGCGCCTCTCGGGCAACAGGACTTCCTCATCCCCAACTATGTGGACCCATCGCTCTACCCAGGAACCCCAGATTCCCGAAGCTGGAGGGCTCCCAGCCCCCAGCCATGGACAGATTGTCAGAGACCCGAGCTTCTTTACAGAGCTGTCGGGGCCTGCAGCAGCCGGGCAGAGTGGGGGGAAAGAAGCAGGACCTCATAGCTCAGCCACGCACAGACGAACCCTGATTGCAAGGATGTGGGCCATAAGATTTGGACCCACCCAGTTGAGACGGTGGGCAGGGAGTAGCTGAGGGCGGCCGAGAGGGTGACCAGGCCAGTGGGTACAACCACGCTTGGCTTCAGACCTAACCCTGGCACAGCGAGGGTAGTTCTGTGGAGCTAGGAGGCAGACGTGGCCCCGCCAGGGCTGGACGGGCTGGCCCCCCGAGCGTAGGCCTCCTGGAACGAGTGTAGCCTCCCTACCTTCTCCGTTCCAGAACAATGTTGTTTCGGCGCTCAATAGTTTGACATCAATTGCTTCCAATTCAGAGCTTATGAGTGGATACTCCACCTCCAACACTGTAGTCTTTATCTGCAAAACGAAGGCCACCGTTATGGCCAAATTATGGAACCAACCTAGATGTCCATCAACATATGAGTGCATTACAAAATTGTGGGAAATACACACAATGGAATTCTACTCAGCAATAAAGAAGAACAAAATAACAGCATTTGCAAGAAAATGGAAAGATCTGGAGAACATTATGTTAAGTGAGATCAGCCAATCACAAAAAAAGAAAGGACATATGTTTTCGTTAATATGTGCAACCTAGGGAGTAGTGGGGACATACAAGGGACTCCATTGACAACAGAGAACCCTTAGTGGTGCAACAGAAGGGGTACAAGGGAAGGGGAAGGGCAAGAAAGAAGTGAATCTATGGAATTACTATCATAAACAATGTGTACATATGAGATTATACCAACATCATTCTCAGTGCTACATGTGGCAGGGGGAGGTGGGGGGGAGGGACACCAAGAGCTGTGTGCATGTATGTTAACACCAAACTCATACTCATTGTGATGTGAGACTACAATGCACCAATAAAAACATATTAAAAAAAAAAAACGAAGGCCACTGTTATAGGGCTCAGTTACAAATCCAACCACATTTTAAACTAAGGATTTAACAATGGTAAGGATTTATATTCATTGACATCAAACCAGTTACAATTAGTGTTATTTTGGAGAGGAATTATATGTAAATTGTATTTCAGGAGATTCCACCTTTTAAAATGATATTTATAACAAAGGATATTCTTTGTTATCATACATATATATGCATATATATATATATATGATATATATATTACTCTTCATTGTCTGTGTTATAGGGTAGAAAGAGATGGAACCACTATAGTGATTAATAGAGTAGATAATCCCAAACTTTTTATATTTGGCGGAGTCGAGACGTCCATGTGGATAACTGAAATGTTTCTGGGCTCAGAACCTCCCCTGGTTCATGGATCTAAAGCCCGGAATGTAGTTCTGTATGGATCCGGGATCTGCAGAGAAACTGTTCATGTCGTTAACAGACTCATGTTTGTGATGATGTAAATTCTGTAATCTTGATACAACTCTGCCCTACTCCAAGAAATTACCTTGCAAAGCCTGAATTCACTAAACAGACAAACAAACACACAAACAAAAAACCGCAGCCCCAAGGGGCGGTTTTCATAGATTATTCCCTTAAATAACAAGTGCCATTTGGGTTTGGGGATGCCATTTCACCAAGTAACATTTTGCTTTATATGTAACTTTACAAGGACACACAAATAAAGTGAGGGATTACACAGGAGTAAAATCCAACATTAAATGCTGATGATTTGCCTTTCAGAAGAATTCTCTGCATAAATGTGATGCCTTAAATGGTGGCCCCATCAATGCTTCAAAAGTTTTCAGACCAAGCCAGGCACAGTAGTGCATGCCTGTAATCCCAGTACTTGAGAGGCTGAGACAGGAGGATCACAGGTTTGCAGCCAGCCTCAGCAACTTAGCGAGACCCTCAGCAATGTAGCGAGACCCTGTTCCAAAATAAAAATAAAATAAAATAAAAAGTGCTAGGGTTGTACTTGGAGGTAGAACGCCCCTGGGTTCAATCCCCAGTGTACCACCCCCAAATGTTTTCAGATCATGAGCCCAGAATAGGTGGGTAAGGGCAGAGAAATAAAGCTTCCAGGAGATTACCCATAAGACCAGACAGGCGTAAAAGAGGAAGCTCCAGAATCATAAAGCAAAACGGTGTGAGGCAGGATCCATTGATCGGGATTTGGCTGTTACCCAGTGACAAGGACAGTAGTCTCCTCCCAGTTGCAGAGCCCTTGCTTTGAGGACATGTCCTAAGAAAGTTAATCTCATACTGCACCTGTGGAGTGTGTTCGTATTTATAGCACTGCAAATGGAGTTCAAGAAGGCAGCCCTTTATACAGAATTTAACCAGCGGTGTCCCTGATAACTGGACCATGAACAAAGATGGGAGGGCTGCGGGGTGCTCAGAATCCAGGGCCCCCAGTGGGGCAGCCCGGGAGTGGCCCTGCTCCTCTGTGGGCCACAACTCATAGCAATACCTGGGAGGACAATTTGTTCACAAGTAGAGCAGAAAAGTAGCTGGATGTCATCATGTCCTGTTAGTGCTGGAGCAGAGAAATCCGGAGGTGAAGCTCCATCAGTGCGCCCTGATCCTTCAGCAGCCCGGGCTGCAAACCCATCTCTTGGGACCCTTTTCCCAGCAGTGTGCACAGGGGACCAGCACCCACGAGTGTCCACTTGGACATCCTGGGAGGTTCCTCCAGGAGCCGTAGCCACTCTGGTGGAGCTAACGAATGTCGCTGTTCCTGGCGGTCTCTTGGCTGAGAGAGAAGGCGACCCAGGAGCGTCTCCAAGGAGGGAAAGCGGCATCGACTGCAGGCATGGCTGTTGGAGCCACGCTCAGGGTTGATGTTCCCCTTCACCCCCCACCCTGGCCCGACGTTTTTATTATAAACAGCACAATATCACCCACAGCTGAAGATCCCACGACAGACGGACGGATGGATGGGGCATCGTATGCCTGGAGGGGCTCTGTTTGGAAATACAGTAGCAGAGGTCAGTTTTTTGTTTATTTTAAAAAGTCCTTGTCTGATTATTTTTCTGATGACGCGGTCCCACATCTTTTGCACTAGGTGGACACCGTGAGCATTTCTCTGCCGGTGACTTCTCTGCAGCTTGTTTTTCTATGAGCACCTTAGCTGGGTGCTGTTCCAGGGAATGGAGGACCAAGAGTCCACAGGTAACTTGTTCTGCACAAAGTGGCTCCAAGGACGTCCCTTTATAACCGACACTAGTGTTTCACAATCTGTGGTGCCATAGGCGGGTCAACTAAAAATTTATCTTGAAAAATGAAATTAATAAAAATGAGCTTACATTATTCTGAATACATTTCAGGTCATGCATTAGCCATGGTGGACTCTTTGGTGGTGACGTGGAGGAGGGCGGGTCATATTTTTGACTGATCTATGTGACAGCGGACCTGGGCCTTCCCAACTTGCTCCCGAGGGAGGGCTCCCAGGCTCCCCGGCCTCACCCCGAATCTTTCCACTTGCCAGCCCTGGTCTTCTGCCACATCTCAGGTGGTGCTGGATTGCTGGACACTGTCACCATGCCCTCCATGTTTGTCAGGGAGTCCCCCACGATAGAAGCACCCTTTGGCTCACAGTGTCACCCCTGCCATTCCTTCTGCACAGTAGGGCACAGCTCCACGTGCCACTACATGCCCAGGCTGGGCTTGGCAAGGGGTCATGTAGGGCAGGACAGGAAGTGGGAGGAGCTGGCTCTCCACATCCTTGTCACATTACGTTGTCACGTCATCGTGGGCAGAACTGGCAGGATGTGTGCCAAGACCAGAGAAGGGGAGTGGCGCCTGACCTGGAGGCGGCGTCAGGCGGGCCCACAGCAGGAGCCCAGGGAGGTTAATTGTCTGCTGGACAACTGGGACACGGAGCGCGGCCACAGAAATATCCCGGGGCGCTGATGTTGGTCCAGTTGAAGGCAAGCTGGGCGCGGCGAGCCCAGGAAAGGAGACCTCACAGGTGTGGCGCATCTGGAGGAGGGGCCCTGCAGCGGCCCTGGAGTCCCCGCGAGGGCTCCTGCTCCCTTCCTCCTGCGCCGGTTCCTCTTGTTGTCTTTCTGTTTTTCTGCTCAGCGTGACTCCCGCGGGGCCGGGACTGGGGCTCACCTTTCCATCCTCCAGTGTCCACCTGCATCTGATAGACTCATTCTCTCTGAGACCCAATTCCAAATCCCCGGGAACCCACAGCGAGGGAGTCCTTTTGACCTCTTTTGGATGAGTTATGTGTGGAAGCCCTAATGACGGCTCCCCAAAGATGCCACATCCTAATCCCCCACCCATTAGTACGCCCCTCGCGCGTCAGAGAATCTGCAGGGTCCTAACGGGAGACGACCCACGTGGGCCGCATTATCCAAGGGACAATATAATCATGGGGGTCCTTATGAGAGGAGGCCGCCTCCGTGCGATACAGGAGCAGCAGTTGGAGCACTGGGAATTTTTTTTTTTTTTTTTTTTTTTGGCACTGGGGATTGAACACAGAGGCATTCTACCTCTGAGCTACACTCCCAGCCCTATTTTAGTTTTATTTGGAAACAGGGTCTCACTAGGTTAATGAGAGTCTCACTACTTGCTGAGACTGTCCTCCAACCTGCGATCCTCCTGTCTCAGCCTCCCAAGTACTGGGATTACAGGCATGCATCACCACGCCCGGGTGGAGCGCTGGGCTTTGAAGATAGAAGGATGTGGCAACGATGGTAACTTTTACCTGTCACCTGACTGTGCCATAGGGGGCCTTAGTTAAACCCTGTCTTCAGGTGTTTTGGAAGAGATGAGTATCTAAATCAAGGACTCAAGAAGGCAGGCGACTGTCCCCTGCATGGGCAGACCCCGTCTAATCCCTGAAGGCAGGCTTCTCCTGGCTCACTGCCAATCTGGAACATCTTGTCTCCCCTCCTCCTGCCCTTGGACTGGATTTACATCGCCTGAATAAATCACAGCCCCGGCCTTCCTGGGTCTCCAGCTTGTGGATGGCGGGCGGCGGGACTTCTCCGTAGTTGCATGAGCCAATTCCTCGTAATAAATCTCCACATCTATCTCTGTCTCTTATTGGTTCTGCTTCTCTGGAGATCCCTGGTGAATGTGGGGCCATTAGCCACAGGACGTGGTGGTCCTTAGAAGCTACAGAAGCCGAGGAAACAGAACCTCCCAGAACCTTGCGCCCGGCCAGCACCTTGACCTCTGTAGAAGAGACAGACTGGGGACTCCCGCCCCCCAGAACAAGAGGATAAGTCGGCCCGCGGTGTTGTAAGGCACTCAGCAAACCCATACAGCGTTCACACGGGGCCCCATCTGCTGCGGTGTGGGGGTCGAGGTTGGGGAGGTTGCAGCGGACGCCTGCGTGAGTCAGCTCTCCCTCCCTCGCTGTGACGCAACACCTGAGAAAAGCAACTTAGTGGAGAAAAGACTTATTCAGGTCACAGTTTCCAAGGTTTCAGTCCCAGGATGGCCCGGCGGCTTTGGACCTGTTGTGACCCAGCACATCACAGTGGCAGGAGTGTGTGGCGGAGGTGGCTACTCACTTTGTGGTGGCCAGAAAGCAAGAGAGAGAGAGAGAGGAAGGGGCCAAGGTCCCGATGTCCCTCCTACCCGGTGACCTAACTTCCTTCCAGTGCCCCCCCCCACCCAAAGGCTCCATCACCTCCCACCAGCGCCACAGGCGGGGACCAAGCCTCCAACACCAAGCCTGTAGGGGACACTGCAGATCTGAACCTTAGTGTCACCTTTCCAAATCTGTGGGGGGTGATCTATAAAAGAAGGGGTGCCAAGAACGAAGACAGGTCCGTCGCCCTCTGCACCCTGGACCTACGCTTCCCAGGCCCCCTGCTGACCCTTCCTGGCTCTCCCACCAGGAGGCGGCGCCCAAGCACACAGCCCTGACACGAGAAGGGACTGTCCTCAAGGATAACTGAGTCCTGGGACTCTCATTCATAATCAGCCTCTTGGTGATTATGAATCAGTCAGGTCCCTGGGTCCGATGGACGTCAGGAGCCAGCGTCTCATAACTGCTTCATCTCCATAGAGGGCTGGGAGATGCATGACCCTACCTGGGATTCCAGAAGCGCCCCTCCCTTCCCCCACCTCAACGAGACTGATCGAAGTGACGCGCAGTGTGACTTTAAAATGTACCTGGGAGGGTAAAGTATCCCTGATGGATTGTGCAACACAGGCCCAAGTCCAGCGAGAGCAGGGTGTCCGTCATCCGGCCTCCCCGCCCTTGCATGCATAATGAAGAGTGGTGTCAACCACATTTGCATATTAAAATGCACTCACATTGTCTGCTCTGGGTGCAGACCTTACATCACCAAAGCCGACACTTGGCCAACAGCGTGAAGGCCACCAACTCACCTCGTTGTACCAGCCCACGATGAGCTCCAGGTTGCCCACAAACTTCCGGAAGGTCTCATTTTCTGAGAACAGGCTCTCGGCACTGCCGGGAATCTCTTTCTGCTGCTGGAAATTCAAGTACTTGACTTCTCTCAGGACTGCCACCAACTAGACGGCCAGGGGAGAACAAGGAGCGGGTCAGAAGGGAACCCCACCCTGGGTTCTTGTGCACCTCGCGGGGTTTCTGTGATGGTGGGGGGCCGTGCCTGCTGGCAGGTTCAGGATGCCCTCCCCCTACTTGTAGGTCATCATTCTGGGCGGTTGACGGCATCACCCCTTCCTTACCTCGGTCCTCTTCCCCTCCCCGCACCCCCGGCTGCTTGGAGAAAGGTTTCGTTCAAGGTTCCACCTGGGTCCTCCCTGGGATCTAGCCTTCCCTCTCTCCTCCTCCACCTGCTTTGACCCAGGAGGTCAGCAACAGGACCGTCCCTTCCAATTCTGCTTCTGTGCCCCCAAGCCACACTCATCAAGACGGCCATAAACCCCATGTCGCTGAATCCGCTGGCCCCGTCACGTGACCTCCCTCCCAGCAGCTTGCCACCCCCACGCCTAGGCACAGGGTCTCTTGGCTCCCATGATGCCAGACTGCCCTGGTCACCGTCACCAGCCTCTTTTGATAATCTTGAGATTTCCAGGTGTCTGGTTTTGGAGGACCCCGGCGCAGCCCTGCGCAGTCTGTTCTCACCTGATGCCGCGGCTCTGAGCACCATCCATAGGTGACTAGTCCCGCATTTACGCCCCCGACCCCAGCCTCTCTCCCAACCTCCAGACTTCCCTACCCACCTGCCTGCTCAGCAACTACCTGACATCTCAGACTCAACGTGGCCAAACAGCCGTGGGCCACTGTGGCCTGCTCCACCGGTCCCCCAGTGCCGGGCCAACTCATGGCAGTGCTCGGCTTCTGGCAGCCTAGCCCCCCAGTACCAGGGCTGCTCCCCTCCTCTCCCGCTCACGCTCCATTTCCAACCCACCCTGGATCTCAATGGCCCTGTCACTCCTCACCACCTTCCTTCCAACACCCTCAGGCCATCAGCTCTCACCCGACTCCGGCCCAGCCCCCACAGAGAGGGAGCCTTCACAGATATGCATCAGGACAGGGCTCTCCTCTGCCTGAAACCCCGCAGTGGCCACCATCTTGCTCAAACCTCCACCCAGTCCCTTTGGTGGTCCATGAGGGTTCCCCGTCACCTCTTCTGCCCGCCCTGCTGGCCTCCCTGTGGCCTCTAGGACATGCCAGGAAGGCCCACACCTCTGTGACTCCTTGCTCTGCTCAAAGGCTGTTCCCTACCCCTCTGCGTGGCCAACTCCCTTGCCTCCTGCAAGCTTTGGCTCGCATTGAAACTTGTACCCGCCCTCTCCCTCCAGCCCTGCTGCTCCCTCTGCACCTGCCCTCCCTGTCGTCTTCCTGAAGCACCTGCTGTCCCCTCCCGACACGTGGCATCCGCTCTCTCTTTGTGCTAATTGATCATTCTCCTCATCCCACTCCCATCTCCTCCTCTTCGTCCTCCTCCTCCTCCTCCCTCCACCTCAGCTCCAGGAGGGCAGGACAGAGACCTTTGACTCACTACTCTACTCATTTATCCCAAGCACACACACATAGTAGGTGCTCAGTAAATATTTGTGGGATGACAGAAAGAACAGATTTCGGTGAAAGGGAAGGTTTCCAAGGACTAGTCCCACCTCTGGCCTCCCTGCCTTCCTGGTATTGCCACCCACGTCCAGATCAGGACAGGTCAGGAGGCGGTGCTCATGGGTACTCAGCCCCACTCCTGCTCCTGTCCTCGGTGTGCATCAAAACTGAGGAACGTACACCCCGCAGCCCACTCAGAGAACTGACCAGCTGGCCCATCTGTCTGGGTCCTGCAAAGAACTTTTTTTTTCTTTCCCAAATTGATGTTTTCTCTTGGGATCACATGAAACTTGACCAAGCTTTAAAAAAGAGCATTCATTAGCCGGGCATGGTGACACACACCTGTAATCCCAGTACTTGTGGGGCTGAGATAGGAGGATGGTAGGTTTGAGGCCAACCTCAGCAATTTAGTGAGACCCTCAGCAACTTGGCGAGACTCTGTTTCAAAAAATAAAAAGGGCCGGGGGTGTAGCTTGGAGGTAGAATGCCTCTGGGTTCAATCCTCAATACAGGAAGGAAGGAAGGAAGGAAGGAAGGAAGGAAGGAAGAAAGAGAAAGAAATGAAGGAAGGAAGGAAGGAAGGAAGGAAGGAAGGAAGGAAGGAAGGAGGGAGGGAGGGAGAAAGAAAGAAGGAAGGAAGGAAAGAAAGAAAGAAAGAAAGAAAGAAAGAAAGAAAGAAAGAGAAAGTAAACTCATTGAAGCTATTTTCAAGGATGCTACTATTTTGCCTCCTATCTTAAGTATATTCTGGACCTACTTTAAAAGGTTTCAAAAACAAAGCTATGAGCGAGGCATGGTGGCGCACGCCTGTAATCCCAGTACTTGGGCGGCTGAGACAGGAAGATCGCAGGTTCACGGCCAGCCTCAACTACTTAGTGAGGCCCTCTGCAAGAGGTGAGACCCTGTTTCAAAATAAAGAATAAAATAGGGCTGAGAGTGTAGCTCAGAGGTAAAACGCCTCTGGGTTCAATCCCCAGTATCACAAAAACAAACAAAAAACCAGAGCTGAGTCTACCTGCAACATAAGCAACAACCTCCACCAATGGGTGCTCTGGGGGGACGGGGTGGCCTCGGTGGCCGTGGTGGGCCCGGGGCTCCTCCTCTCCCCGCCGTGGACCCTTGGCTCCCCTTGGCCAGCGCCAGGACCCACCGCCTTGCTGAAGTTGACTTGGATGAGCCTGGTGGCCTCGTCCCGCTGTATCAGCGGCTGGCCCAGGTTGAAGTGGCAATCCTCGTCCACCTTCTCCACCCACTGACTGTAGATCTCCTCGCGGCAGCTGTGCAGCAGCTCCATCATCTCGTCGTATTTCTGGTAGATCAGATTGGCCTCCACGCTGGCCATGACCCTGGAAGCAGAGTGGGGCGGAGCAGTGAGACCCAGGCCTCCCGCGCGCCTCTCCTCCAGGGTCACGGCCGGATCTCGGGTTGCTGAAGCAGGCAGCCCGGAGAGACGCAATACAAAATGGATGCTGGCTGGATCCATACGTAAAAACAGAACTCTGACCCTCAACCTGCCCTGGCCAGCCCAGGAGGCCAATCCGTAGCCTGAAGTAACCGGCCCAGGACACGCAGAGCAGGGCAGGTAGCCCTCAGGGCAGTCGGCCCCAGGCAGCCAGAGCTTGATTAATGACCCTCAGCTCCCCTGGTTTTTGCCCGCCCTTCCAGCGGGCAAAACTTAGAACCAATCCGAGGAGAGGCAGCACGCCCCCAACCATCCCACAGGGTGCACGGGTGCCTGCATCTGATGAGGTAGAATAGAAGAAATAAAATATTAGTCAGAAAGGAGACAAATTGAGAGAAAAAAGGAAAATACAGTTTTAAAGAGAAAATCTATAATACTCCTTAGCTTGCCCTGTGAGGCTTGCCCGGGACTTGCCCAAAGAGCCAAACAATGGGCTAGCTTCACATCTGAAGTTCCTGAGGCGATTAGCTTTGGAAGAGAAAGAACCTCACCTTCCCCCAGAACTCCAAAAGGTCACACCTGTTGTTAAAAGCCTTCCACCCTGCTGGCCACCGGACTTTATGTCTTCAAGTCTCCAGGGTCCCCGAGAGTCCTATCTCAACACCTATTGTCTAGCTTGGAGCTTCAAAGAGGAGACCCCATCCCATGGTCCCCCACTTCCCGCTGTGGGCCTGGCCACCCCCCTTCTCCAGGGGGCATATAAAAGAAGGATCCAAGCCGGGCATGGTGGTGGTGCACTCTTGTAATCCCAGTACTTTGGGAGGCGGAGACCGGAGGATCTGGGTTCGCGGCCAGCCTCAGCTCTCTCTCTCTCTCCCTCTCTCTCCCTGTCTCTCTCTCTCTACCTAGTGAGGCCCTCCGCAACTTCGTGAGACCCGGTTTCAAAATAAAGTATAAAAAATAGGGCCGGGGGTGTAGCGCGGAGGTAGAACGCCCCTGGGTTCAATCCCTGGTACCGCAAAAAAAAAAAAAAAAAAAAAGAGCAGGATCCAAGGAGGTCCCATGCACACTCTCTCTCCCTCTGCAGCAGCTTTCTGCGCCCCTCACAGCTCTAACACCCTTGAGATGGCCTGTGGATGTGTTTCCCCGCCTTTCTTAAATTAAACCTATGCTTTTTTTCTGACTGGCGTGTGCTGAAATTCCTTTCAACATTGGCGCCAAGGACCCCCCGAGAAGCCTTCCCGTCTCCCATGACACGTCCGGCCTGCGCCTCCAGGTCGTCAGCAGCAGCCCCCATCAGGGTGCACCAGCAGCCTCCCCGGGAACAGTCGCTCTCCCCTCCCTGGACGTGGACGGGCCGCGCCGGAGGGACTCACGGATGCTCGATGTGCCTGAGGTGCCGCATAGACACTTCCAGCCGCTCCTGCAGCTCCAAGCTCCACTTGAGCTGGCCGGCCACGGGCGGCATGTTCTTGTGGATGGGTGGGATCTTGCCCTCCGCAGAGGCTGCCATCTGGGCGTCATACAGGAGCTTGGCGTTGTCCAGCTCAGCATCAAACATCTCCAGCATGTTCGAGTACCTGGGCACCACCTCGGCGAGAATCAGGGGCCGCTCCAGGAGGCCGCCGCACATGTACAGGAGCTGGGGAGACACGGCAGAGGGGCGTCCTCGCTGGGGTCCCCACCACCCGCCCTGTCCCCAGCATCGTCCCCAGCCCGTGGCCGCTGACAAAATAGGAAGGGCCAAGCTTCAGGCTCAAGAAAACATGGAGCCGGGTGTGGTGGCGCACGCTTGTAATCCCAGTATTTGGGAGGCTGAGACTGGAGGATCGAAGGTTCGCAGCCAGCCTCAGCTACTTAGTGAGGCCCTCTGCAACGCAGTGAGACCCTATTTCAAAAACAAAGAATAAAAAATAGGGCTGGGGGTGTAGCTTGGAGATAGAATGCTTCTGGGTTCAATCCCCAGTACTGCAATAAATAAATAAATAAATAAATAAAGCAAGCAAGCCTGGGTGTAGATAGAGGTAGAATTCCCCTGGGTTCAATCCCTAGCA
>PVJS01048799.1:0-14917 GCA_004027185.1 Glis glis
GGGATTGAACGCAGGGGCATTCTACCTCCACGCTACGCCCCCGGCTCTATTTTTTATACTTTATTTTGAAACTGGGTCTCATGAAGTTGCAGAGGGCCTCACTAAGGAGAGAGAGAGAGACAGGGAGAGAGAGAGCGAGAGAGCTGAGGCTGGCCGCGAACCCAGATTCTCCGGTCTCCACCTCCCAAAGTACTGGGATTATAAGTGTGCGCCACCATGCCCGGCTTGAGGAAGTCTTTACCTGTGCCTATGTGTTGAAGTGTTGGGCCTATGCCCTCTTCGAGTAGCTGCAAGGTCTCTGGTCTGATTTCTAGGCCTTTGATCCATCTTGAGTTGACTCTAGTGCAGGGTGAGAAAGTGGGGTTTATTTCTATTTTTCTGCATATGGTTAGCCAGTTTTGCCAGCACCATTTGTTGAAGAGGCTATCCTTTTTCCAGTGGGTGTTTTTAGCCCCTTTGTCAAAAATCAATTGGCTGTAGGTGTGTGGGTTTGTTTCGGAGTCTTCTATTCTGCTACATAGGTCTATGTGTCTGCTTTTATGCCAATACCATGCTGTTTTTATTACTATGGATTTGTAGTATAGTTTGAAGTCCGGTATTGTGATGCCTCCTGCATGGTTCTTGTTGCTGAGAACTACTTTTGCTATTCTGGGTTTTTTGTTGTTCCATATGAATTTAAGGACAGATTTTTTCTATGTCAGCGAAGAATGACTTTGGTAATTTAATGGGTATTGCATTGAATCTGTAGAGCACTTTTGGGAGAATGGCCATTTAACCCAATTAAATGGAGAGAACTAGAGAACATTATGCTAAGTGATATTAGTAAGTCACTAAGAGTAAAAAATCGGATGTCCCCCCTAATCTGTGGGAGCTAGATAGAATTGGACTTAGAAGGAACTTAGAAGGGAAGAAGAAGAAATCTTTAGATGGACAAAGAAGGTGACCTAACTGAGGGAGTTGGGAGGGGGGTGGAGGGAAACACACTATAGCACATGATGTACACACACAAACCTATAAGACTCAATCACTATCTGCAGCATGAAAGGGAGGGAAGGGGGAGGGAATAGGGTGGGATTGGAGGGAGGGATAAATGTGCAATGTGTGCATGTATGATGTTGATACCCTGACATATATCAAAATGTATAATTACAATGCACCAACAAATGAACATAAAAAAAAAGAACTGTGAGAGAAAGCTGGGCATGGTGGTGCACCCCTGTAATCTCAGTCCTTAGGAGGCTGAGACAGGAGGATCACAGGTTAAAGGACAGCCTCAGCAAGTAGTGAGACTCTCATCAACTTAGGGAGACCCTGTTTCCAAAAAAAAAAAAGGCATCGCTTGGAGGTAGAATGCCCCGGGTTCCTTCCCCAACACCACCAACACACACATACACACAAAACACAAGAAAATTAGAGATTCAAGATTTCCACTGACTTTTACCATAGGCCTATGTTCCAGAGTATAATATTAAGGGGCTATAGCCAGGTGTGGTGGTGGCACGCCTATAATCCTAGTACTTGGGAGGCTGAGACAGGAGGATCGCAGGTTCGCAGCCAGCCTCAGCAACTTAGTGAGGCCCTCTGCAACTTAGTGAGACCCTGTTTCAAAATACAGAATAAGGCCGGGCGTGGTGTCGCACGCTTGTAATCCCAGTACTTTGGGAGGCAGAGACCGGAGGATCCGGGTTCGCGGCCAGCCTCAGCTCTCTCTCTCTCTCTCTCTCTCTCCTTAGTGAGTCCCTCCGCAACCTCGTGAGATCCGGTTTAAAAATAAAGCATAAAAAATAGGGCCGGGGGTGTAGCGCGGAGGTAGAACGCCCCTGCGTTCAATCCCCAGTACCGCAAAAAAAAAAAAAAATACAGAATAAGCCGGGTGGTGGTGCATGCTTGTAATCCTAGTACTTGGGAGGCTGAGACAGGAGGATTTCAGGTTCAAGGCCAGCCTCAGCAATTTAGTGAGGCTCTCAGCAACCTAGCGAGTCCCTGTTTCCAAGTAAGAAATAAAATCAGTCTGGGGATGTAGCTCAGAGATAGAATGCCTGTGGGTTCAATTCCCAGTACCACAAAAAAATAAAAAATAAGTCAGGCGTGGTGGCACATGCTTGTAATTCCAGTACTTGGGAGGCTGAGACTGGAGGATCTGGGTTCGTGGCCAGCCTCAGCTACTTAGTGAGGCCCTCTGCAACTTAGTGAGACCCTGTTTCAAAATAAATAATTAAAAATAGGGTTGGGGGTGTAGCCTGGAGGTAGAATGCCCCTGGGTTCAATCCCCGGTACCGTCAAAAGCAAAAATAAAATAAAAATAAAAAATAGAAAAAATAAAGAATAAAAAATAGGTGAACATGGTGGCACACGCTTGTAATCCCAGTACGTGGGAGGCTGAGACCGGAGGAGCTAGGTTCCCGGCCAGCCTTAGCTACTTAGTGAGGCCCTCTGGCAACTTAGTAAGACCCTATTTCAAAATAAAGAGCAAAAAATAGGGCTGAGCGTATAGCTCAGAGGTAGAATTCCCCTGGGTTCAATCCCCAGTACCGCAAAAATAAATAAATAAGTAAATAAGAATAAAAATAGGGCTGGGGTGTACCTCAGAGGTAGAATGCCCCTGGGTTCAATCCCTAGTACCAAAAAAAAAAAAAAAGTTAAGGGGCTTTCCCTTCAATTCAGATCAGATTTTTTTTTTTTTTTTTTTTTTTTTGCGGTACCGGGGATTGAACGCAGGTGTGTTCTACCTCCGCGCTACGCCCCCGGCCCTATTTTTTTATACTTTATTTTGAAACCGGGTCTCACAAAGTTGCAGAGGGCCTCACTAAGGAGAGAGAGAGAGAGAGAGAGAGAGAGAGATTACGTGCGCGCATGCGCGCGTGCACGAGCTGAGGCTGGCTACAAACCCGAATCCTCCGGTCTCTGCCTTCCAAAGTACTAGGATTACAAGCGTGCGCCACCACGCCCGGCTCAGATCAGATTTTCTGAAGAGGGGAATTAAAACTAACAGCTTGGTTGCATCTTAACAAGATTTTATTACAAAGTCAGTAGGAAATAGAAAAAGAAGAGAAAAAAAGCAGCGTGCCTGGAAGACACTCTGGAGAGCCGGACAGTGGAACTCTGCCCCTCCCTTGACCCCGCCCCTTAAATACACTTTTCACATTAGTATGTTCTTCGTGTGTGTGTGTGTGGGGGGGGGTACTGGGGATTGAACCCAGGGGCGTTCTACCTCTGAGCTACACCCCAGACCTATTTTTTATTCTTTATTTTGAAACAGGGTCTCACTAAGTTGCAGAGGGCCTCACTAAGTAGCTGAGGCTGGCCTGAACCCAGATTCTCCGGTCTCAGCCTCCCAAGTACTGGGATTACAAGCATGCACCACCATGCCTGTCTTTTTTTTTTTTTTTTGAAACAGGGTCTTGCTAGGTTGCTGAGGGTCTCACTAAGTTGCTGAGTCTAGCTTCAAACCTGTGATCCTCTGGTCTCAGCCTCCCAAGTACTGGGATTAGCCAGGTGTGGTGGCTCACACTTGTAATCCTACTACTTGGTAGGCTGAGACCGGAGGATACGGGTTCGTGGCCAGCCTCAGCTACTTAGGCCCTCCGCAACTTCGTGAGACCGGTTTCAAAATAAAGGATAAAAAATAGGGCTGGGGGTGTAGCTCGGAGGTAGAATGCCCCTGGGTTCAATCCCCGGTACCACCAAAAGAAAAAAAAGCAAATACTGGGATTACAAACGTGTGACACCACACCCAGCCTATTTTTTAATCTTCATTTTTTCAATTTTTTATTTTTTTGCAGTACTGGGAATTGAACCCACAGACATTCTATCTCTGAGCTACATCCCCAGACTGATTTTTTTTTTTTTCTTATTTGGAGACAGGATCTCACTAGGTTGCTGAAAGCCTCACTAAATTGCTGAGGCTGTCATTGAACCTGCAATCCTCCAATCTCAGCCTCCCAAGTACTGGGAATGACCTACAGCAATACCCCAGCTTTTTTCCCCCCATGGCACTGGGGACTGAACCCAGGGGCACTCTACCACAGACTTACACCCCCAGCCCTTTTTATTTTGAAACAGAGTCTCACCAAGTTACTGCACGCTGGTCTCAAACCTGTGATGATCCTGTCTCAGCCTCCCAACTACTGGGATTACAGGTGTGCGCCACTGCGTCTGGCTTGCTTCATTCCTTCTTATGACCAAATGTAAGATGGACAAAGTTTTGAGTGGCAATATGAATTGCACTAATTTACTTACTTATGTATTTATTTATTTTGGTACTGGGAATTGAACCCAGAGGCATTTTACCTCCAAGTGAAACCCCCAACCCTTTTTATTTTGAAATGGAGTCTTGCTAAGTTGCTGAGGCTGGCCTTGAAACTGTGGTCCTTCTATCTCAACCTCCCAAGTACTGGGATTACAAATGTACACCACCACGTCCAGCTCCTGCATTTATTCATTTATTTATTTTTATTTTTATTTTTGCGGTACTGGGGATTGAACCCAGGGCCATTCTACCTCCAAGCTACACCCTGGTCCTATTTTTTATTCTTCATTTTGAAACAGTCTCTCACTAAGTTGCGGAGGGCCTCACTAAGTAGCTGAGACTGGCCGCGAACCTGCCATCCTCCTGTCTCAGCCTCCCAAGGACTGGGATTACAAGCGTGGGCCACCATGCCCAGCTATCTAATACATGTTTTTTTTTATTATGTTTTTTGTGTTCATTTATTGGTGCATTCTAATTATACATTTTGATATATGTCAGGGTATCAGCATCAAATGGTATCCAACACATAGAAGGTGATTAATTAGACATCTATTGAGTCAGGCATAGTGCAACATGCCTGCAATCCCAGCAACTCAGGCAGCTAAGGCAAGAGGCAAAAGTTTGAGGCCAGCCCCAGCATGGTGGTACACGCCTGTAATCCCAGTACTTGAGGCTAAGACAGGAGGATCACAGGTTTGAGGACAGCCTAAGCAACTTAGGAAGGTCATCAGCAACTTAGTAAGACCCTGTTTCAAAATAAAAATAAAACAAGGGCTGGGGGTGTAGATGAGAGTTAGATCACCCCTGGCTTCAATCCCCAGTAAAAAAATAAAATATAAAATGAATCATTATCACTTATAGTTGAATATATTGTATCCCAAACAAGGTTAATGAATGCTCAGAATTCATCATGGCTTATTTTACCATATCTTCCACTTCTGTATCTCTCTTTCTATCTCTATTTATTTATTTATTTATTTGGTCCTGGGATTGAACCCAGGGACATTCTACATCTGAGCTACATACTCATACATACATTTAAATTTTTATTTATTTATTTACTTATTTTGCGGTACCAGGGATTGAACCCAGGGGCGTTTTACCTCCGCGCTACACCCCCGGCCCTATTTTTTATCCTTTATTTTGAAACCGGGTCTCACAAAGTTGCAGAGGGCCTCACTAAGTAGCTGAGGCTGGCGGCGAACCAGGATCCTCAGGTCTCTGCCTCCCAAGTACTGGGATTACAAGCGTATGCCACCACACCCGGCCCGGCATTCTACCTTTGAGCTACACCCCCAGCCCAGTTTTATTTCTTATTTGGGAACAGGGTCTCACTAAATTGCAGAAGGCCTCACTAAGTTGCCAAGGCTGGCTTCGAACCTGTGATTCTATTGTCTCAGCCTCTCATATACTGGGATTACAAGCGTGCACCACCATGCCCGGCCTCTCTCTTCCTTCCTTCCTTCCTTCCTTCCTTCCTTCCTTCCTTCCTTCCTTCTTCCTTTCTTCCTTTCCTTTCCTTTCCTTTCCTTTCCTTTCCTTTCCTTTCCTTTCCTTTCCTTTCCTTCCTCCCTCCCTCCCTTCCTTCCTTCCTTCCTTCCTTCCTTCAACTGGGGATTGAACCCAGGGGTATTCTACCTCTGAGCTACACCCCCAGCCCTATTTTTTATTGTTTATTTTAAAACAGGGTCTCACTAAGTTGCAGAGGCCTCACTAAGTAGCTGAGGCTGGCCAGGATTCTGTGTTCCTCCTATCTCAGCCTCCTAAGTACTGGGATTATAAGTGTGAGCACCACGCCCGGCTTGTTTTGCGCATTTTTAAAGGCTCCCCTGTTTCTTTTTTCCATGGCACCAACTCACTGGGGCGATGTTACAAATATTGATTATTGATTGAATATTGATTGCTATTATTGCTTATTATATGAAATATACATAAGAATGACTATGCCTACATATAAACTGGCTATGCTTATTACCCTGGTTTGATGTGACTTGGAAATGTGTGACTTAGATAATTAGAAGGGGCCCAAGGGATACCTTACCGGACCAACGGCAAGAAGACGTCAGGACAAGATAAACAGAAGGGGGTGTAACTGGGCTGGGCACACCTAATCAGAGGATCGCAGAAGAAGGTCGCAGAAGAACCCAGGCTCAAGAAGGGTTTAAGAACTCCAGCTGAAGCACAGACAATGAGGCACTCTCCACCTGAAGGGGACCCCTTGTTGGTCCGCCTGGCCTCCCTGTCATGTGAACAGGACTCTGCACCCCCGTTGTGTATGAGCCTGAGGACCCCAATCATGACCCGGTCCTCTGTCCTGACCAGATGAGGCTGAACGCTGACTTGGCCAGCTCTGCTGGTAGCGTCGGGCAATTCCTCGTTCCCGGTCCCAGGACAGAGGCAGACAGACCTAAGCCTGAACACCCTGCCCCCACTCCGCAAGAAACCTGGTGACACCTTGCAGCCGCAAATGGACTCCCTGGACGGACTGCTGGAAGGAAGGGTGAGAACTCCCCAAAAGCCCAGAGTTAGGGTTGGGTTGCAATGCAATAAATGGCTCCAGCCGGAACCTAAGTATTGAGTCTGTCATGTGTCGTGCCTCTAGTGGGATTCTTAGGAAGCCTCACTAAGTAGCTGAGGCTGGCCAGGAATCTGTGTTCCTCCTATCTCAGCCTCCCAAGTACTGGGATTACAAGCGTGCGCCACCACGCCCAGCTTGGTTTGCACATTTTAAAAGGCTCCCCTGTTTCTTCTTTCCATGGCACCAACTCACTGGGGACAGCAGGCCATTTATCCTGTCCTCTGCCCCACATCTTGGACTTGGCTGATTGCATCCTCACAGTATCCATTTCCTGGCAACTTTATCCTCCTGTTTTCTGAAAACTGATGTTTATAACAGGAACTTGATCTGACTTAAGGTTTTTGTTTTGTTTTGTTTTGTTTTGGTAGTACCAGGGATTGAACCCAGGGGTATTCTACCACTGAACTACACCTCCAGCCCTTTCTATTTTTATTTCAAAACAGGGTCTCACTAGGTTGCTGAGGGTTTCACTAAATTGCTGAGGCTGGCCTTGAACCTATGATCCTCTGGTCTCAGCCTCCCACGTACTGGGATTACAGGTGTGTGCCACTATGCCCGAATGGGTTTTGGGATTTTGTTGTTGTTGTTCGTTTTTGTTTTTGTTTTTGTTTTAAGGAGATTCTTAGCTGGTCAGTGAACCTCCTTCTGCTTCACTCTGGGACGCAGCGTAGTTGCTGGCCCTCCTTCAGTGTTAGGGTTACTGTGGCTTTGGCAGTACCTGCATCCCTCCACAGTAAAATTCCTCATTAACCTTGCACCTGACTTTGGCATCCACAGACAAACAGTGATAACCAAAACTCGTGTTTCATAATATCATTAGTGGCTGCAAAGCAGCAATTTCCTGAGTAGTATTTATGTATTTGTGTGTGTGTGTGTGTGTGTGTGTGTGTGCATGTGTGTGTGTGCGCGCGCGCATGTGTATTACTGGGGATTGAAACCATGAGTATTCTACCTCTGGGCTACACCCCCAGCCCTTTTTATTTTTTATGTTGAAACAGTCTTGCTAAATTGCTGAGGCTGGCTTCGAACCTGTGATCCTCCTGTCTCAGCCTCCCAAGTACTGGGATTACAGGCATGCGCCACCACGCCTGGGAAACTGAGAAGAGTTATTATTTGCCCAGCATTTTTCGAGACCCAGCCTGCCTAGTTTCATTTTTCATTTTGTTTTGTTTTTTGGTACTGGGGATTCACCCAGGGTCATTCTACCTCGGAGCCACACCCCAGCCCTGTTATTTTTTATTTGGAAACAGGGTCTCACTAAGTTGTGGAGACCTTGCTAAATTGCTAAATCTAGCTGCAAACCTGTGGCCCTCCAGTCTCAGCCTACCTGGTGTCAAATCCGTGCGTCTGCTTTCTGCTGTGTAACTTTGGGCAGTTACTGTGTGTCCCTGTGCTTTGATTGCCTCTTCGTCCACAGGGCAACAAAGTGTCTACCTGGTCTCGGGGTTTTAGCTCAGTGCCATACGGCTTGCCTCATATGCTCAAGTCTCTGGGTTCTATCCTTGTCCATTAAAAATACAAACAACAAGCACGCCTGTAATCCCAGTACTCGGGAGACTGAGACTGGTGGATCAAAGGTTCGCAGCCAGCCTCAGCTGCTTAGGCCCTCTGCAACTTAGTGAGACCCTGTTTCAAAAATAAAATAGGATATGGGGGTGTAGCTCAGAGGTGGAATGCCCCTGGGTTCAATCCCTAGTACCAAAACAAAACAAAACAAAACAAAAACAAAGTGTCAGCTAGTTGTGAAGGCTCATGCCTATAATCCCAGTACTTGGTAAAAGGGTTGGAGGAGGGAAGGGAGAGACAGACAGACAGACAGACAGACAGACTGCTTTATGGCAGAACAGGCTTTATTAAGGTAAAACCTGCCGAGGGGTCTCCAGTAAAGAAGAAGCCCCTGTCCACTTACAGGCTGAGGGTTCATATAGGTTATTCTGGAGGCACGTTCAAATTCTGGTAGGTCGTTTGCAATTTAGCAAGACCCTGGTTCAACATAAAAAATAAAAAATATTAAGCTGGGCATGGTGGCGCACACTTGTAATCCCAGTACTTTGGGAGGCGGAGACCGGAGGATCCGGGGTTCGCGGCCAGCCTCAGCTCTCTCTCTGTCTCTGTCTCTCCCTCTCTCTCTCTCTCTATCCTTAGTGAGGCCCTCCGCAACTTCGTGAGACCCGGTTTCAAAATAAAGTATAAAAAATAGGGCCGGGGGTGTAGCGCGGAGGTAGAACGCCCCTGCGTTCAATCCCCGGTACTGCAAAAAAAAATTAAAAAATAAATAAAAAATAAAAAATCTTGGTGTGGTGGCTCACGCCTGTAATCCTAGTACTTGGGAGGCTGAGACAGGAGGATTGCAGGTTCGAGGACAGCCTCAGCAAGTAGTGATCCGGTTATGGGTGACTTCATACCATCCCCTGTCCTGAAGCAGAGCAGGCATTATAAGGTCAAAACAGGCGGCTTCCTACTCTTCCCAGCCTGCTGCTTGGTATTCTTCTGTCCTGAGCCTGCTGGGTTGGCATGGCAACAAAGATAAGATGAAGGCCAACACTAAGAAAGTTACAAACCTTAAAACTTAGAAGGCCATGGGCCTGGGAAGAGCTGAAAATAATTACCCTCTCATGTAGATGCTGACAAAGCGGGTCTATTGGCCTGGGAATGTAGCAACCCAGATAAGGAAGACCAGAGAGGACAAACCCTATTTAAGATCCGGGGTCCAGGGGGCGGCAGCACTCTGCTCCATTGCGTTCTCAGAGGCCTGATGCTTCTCTCTCTTTCTCCCCCCCCCCCCTTGAGACATGGCACATTACTCCTGCTTTTATAATAAATCTTTTTGCCCTGCACTAAATTCCAACTGCTTGTCCTGGCTCTTTATTTCCCAGCCCATGATATCTATCTGGGCTAAGGGAAAGAACTCACCATGACCACTGAAACAGTAACGAGTACTGAGACTCTCAACAACCTAGTGTGACCTTGTTTCAAAAAAAAAAATAAAATAGGACTGGGGGTGTAGCTCAGAGGAGAATGCCTCTGGGTTCAATTCCCAGCACCACAAAAATAAATAAATAAATAAATAAATAAATAAATAAATAAATAAATAAATGGGCTAGGGGTATAGCCCAGAGGTAGAATGCTCTTGGGTTCAATCCCCCATATATAAATGAATAAATAAATAGAAAAATTAAAATTAAAAAGAAATAAAAATAAATAACGCTGGACTTGGGAGACTGAGACAGGAGGATCACAGGTTCGCAGCCAGTTCAGCAATTTAGCAAGGCTCTCAGCCTCTTAGCAAGAACCTGTTTCCAAATAAAAACCAAAATAGGGCTGAGGGTGTAGCGCAGAGGTAGAACACCCCTGTGTTCAATCCCCATTACAAAACAAAATAAAACCAAACAAAGTGTCCACCCTGTGGAGCTGCTGTGGAGACTGATGGGCAGCTGAGGGTCCCCACCTATAGCTGTTTGCCAAAATGAATGCTTATATTTTTATTATTTATTTATTTATTTATTTATTTATTTTTGTGGTGCTGGGACTTGAACCCAGAGGCATTCTACCTCCGAGCTACACCCCCAGACCAATTTTATTTATTTGGAAACAGGGTCTCACTAAGTTGTGGAGGGCCTCGATAAGTAGCTGAGGCTGGCGGTGGACCTGCGATCCTCCTGTCTCAGCCTCCCAAGTACTGGCATTATAAGCATGCACCACCACGTCCCGCTTTTATTTTTTTTATTTTTATTTTATTTTATTTATTATTATTTTTTTGCAGTACTGGGGGTTGAACCCAGGGGCACTCTACCTCCGAGCTACACCCCCAGCCCTATTTTTTATTCTTTATTTTATTTTATTTGCCGTACCAGGGATTGAACCCAGGGGCGTTCTACCTCCGAGCTACATCCCCAGCCCTCTTTTTTGTACTTTATTTTGAAACCGGGTCTCACGAAGTTGTAGAGGGCCTCACTAAGTAGCTGAAGCTGGCCCTGAACCCGGATTGTCGGGTCTCCGCCTCCCAAGTACTGGGATTACAAGTGTGCGCCACCACGCCCGGCTTATTCTTTATTTTGAAACAGGGTCTCACTAAGTTGCAGAAGGCCTCGCTAAGTAGCTGAGGCTGGCCTCGAACCCAGATCCTCCAGTCTCAGCCTCCCAAGTACTAGGATTACAAGCGTGCGCCACCACGCCTGGCTTTTATTTTTTTTATTTTTATTTTTTTTGCGGTACTGGGGTTTGAACCCATGGGCATTCTACCTCCGAGCTACACCCCCAGCCCCATTTTTTTATTCTTTATTTTGAAACAGTCTCACTAAGTTGCGGAGGGCCTCGCTAAGTTGCTGAGGCTGGCTGTGAACCTGCTATCCTCCGGTCTCAGCCTCCCAAGTACTGGAATTACAAGCGTGGGCCACCACGCCCGGCTTTTATTTTTTTAATGAGTGCTTTTAGAAGCCGAGGACAGCGGGGGAGCGCCCCACCCTGCTGCCGGGCCAGGCGGGCGGGGGCGGGGCGGGGCTCTGGCTCACCTCGGTGCTCAGCCACCTGCTCCAGGAACCATTCGCCACCTGGGTGGGGCTTTCTGACCACTGGTGCTGAAGGCTCAGGAACGTTCTTGGACCCGGAATGAAGAGAGCAGCTGGAGGGAGAGCTGAGCTACTCACAACCACCTTGTCACCCTGTACCTGCAGCCACACCAGGTGAGAGAAAGCGAGGGGAGCCCCCCTCCCACCCCCAGCACACCCCCGCCCAGGCCAGACAGCCAGGGACACACTGGAAGCGAGGAATGGGGTGGTAGAGGCTCAGCCGCCCGGCTGCACCCATGGCCTCTCATCCCCTTTGGGATGCTTCCCCAGCCCAGGGCCTCCAGGAGAGTAGATCCATCCCTCGGCAGCCAGAACCTACCTCCTCAAGGTCCCAGCACCCAGGCCCCTGACCTCGCCCTCCCCACCCTTCCCAGAGCTACAGCCCCAGCCCCATTTTATTTTTATTTTGAAAAAGGGTCTCACTAGGTTGATGAGATTCTCACTACTCGCTGAGACTGCCCTCAAACCTGCAATCCTCCTGTCTCAGCCTCCCAAGTACTGGGATTACAAGCGTGCACCACCACACCTGGCTCAGATCCCTCTTTCTAAAACAAATTTTTAGATCATTTTTGGGGGTACTGGGAGGTAAATCCAGGGGCATTCTACCTCCAAGCTACACTCCAAGCCCTTTAATTTTTGTGTGTGTGGTACTAGGGATTGAACTCAGGAGTGTTCTACCTCCGAGCTGCACCCCCAGTCCTATTTTTTATTCTTTATTTTGAAACAGGGGCTCACTAAGTTGCGGAGGGCCTCACTGAGTATCTGAGGCTGGCTGTGAACCCAGATCCTTCGGTCTCAGCCTCCCAAGTCCTGGGATTACAAGCGTGCGCCACCACGCCTGGCTAATTTTTTTTTTAAAAAAACAGGGTCTCACTAAGTTGCTGAGGGCCTTGCTTAGTTGTTCACACTGGCCTCAAACCTGTGATCCTCCTGCCTTAGCCTCACAAGTGCTATGATTATAGCGTGTGCCCCCCCACCCCAGGCCTCAGACCATCCCTTCTCCCATCTCTTCCCAGGCCAGCTGCCTCCCTCCCTCTCTGCCTCCTGGCCTTGGGTTCCAGTAACTGACCTGGAATGAATGCCCAGGCTCAAGGCCAGGGCTGGCTCGAAATAACCAGATTTTCCAGTTCCCATCTCTTGGGATGGCAGAATCTCCACACAGGACCCACAGCTGCTGCCCTTCCCTCCACGCCTGACCATCGCCAGGGAGGAGCTTCCTGTCTCACTCAATCCCTGGCCCTACCACCAAGCCCATGCTGTTCCGGGTCTGAGAATAAAGCTGGGGATTTCCACATTTTTGTCTTTAGTTCCTGTCTCCTCCCTGGACTGCCCAGTCACAGGGAGGAGATGAGAGGGAGGGACCATGGACAGCGGGGATGGGCTGAACTTACCTGGGGTGAAGGGCTGATGTGGAGGCCAGGGTGGGCCTAGGATTCTGTCTTTTTTTTTTTTTTTTTTTTTTTTTGGTACTGGGGGTTGAACTCAGGGGCATTCTACCTCCAATCTATACCCCAGCCCTATTGTATTTTTATTTTTGAAACAGGGTCTCACTAGGTTGATGAGAGTCTCACTACTTGCTGAGGCTGTCCTCACACCTGCAATCCTCCTGTCTCAGCCTCTCAAGTACTGGGATTACAGGCATGTGCCACTATGCTCGGCTATTTTTTTATTTTGAAACAGAGTCTCACTAAATTGCAGAGGGTCTTGCTAAATAGCTGAGGCTGATCTCAAACCTGTGATCCTCCTGCCTCAGCCTCCCAAGTTCTAGGATTACAGGTGTATGCCACCACCCCCATTTTGGGATTCTGTCTTGAGGGGACAGGGAGCCATAGAAGGGCTGCTAGCTGGGGAGGGACAGGACAACTGTGGATGTAGGGGACAGAATGGAATCTGGGGACAGGGAAGATGCGAGTCCCTAGGAGAAATGATGAGGCTGGGTCTGGGATAGAAAGAAGTAGAAGAGCGGGACGTGGTGGCGCACCCCTGTAATCCCAGTACTTGGGAGGCTGAGACAGGAGGATCACAGGTTCGAGGCCAGCCTCAGCAAGTAGTGACTCTCATCAACCTACTGAGACCCTGTTTCAAACTAAAAAATAAAATAGGGCTGGGGGTATGGCTCTGAGGTAGAACTCCCCTGGCTTCCATCCTTAGTAAAAAAAAAAAAAAAATTATCTGAAGCTATTGGTTGTTCCACTCTTCTGAGGGAACTGGAGGTTGGTTCCTCCTTTAAAGTTGGGGCCCCACCTGGCATCCTAGTCCAGTCATGCCAAGGGACCCAGATAGAGGAAGGGACACAGCTCTCCCCTGCCCCTACGATCTGGCTTGAGGTACGGAAGCAGCTGTAGGAACTGAGGGTGGATAGCAGGATGAACTTCCTGACATCAGAGAACTAGGGGAAATCCAGGTTCCTCCCATTCGCCAGCAGTAGCCATTCCTGATTCCCACTCTAGCTGCTGGCATTCCCCAGAATTTCCCAACTGGCGTCAGACTTTACCAAGCTCCCATCATCTCATCCTCCCCAGCTCTCCTCCACCGGCCTGGCCTTCCCCGGACTCGCCCCTCAAGCGCCTCTCTCTCTCTTTTTTTTTTTTTTTTTTTTGTGGTACTGTCACAGGAAACACGATAATTCCTTGGAGAATCCTGAGTTCCCAGGTTTGGGGAAGGGAAACTCATCTTCAAGGACCTTGGGGTCCTTGGCTTCCCTGGCGGAAAAGAATTTAAGCATGCGCCAGTCAGAGATAAAGACAGAGTTTTTATTTAGGAAAAGTGGGCATACATGTTCAAGGGAAAACACGGGCCACCTTGAGAGTGTGAGAGGCCCTGGGGTCTTTACAGTCCTTCTTTAATAGGGGACCCCAAGAAGGGGTGGCTAGGGACGCTTGGCAGGGATGGGGTGACATGGGGTGGCCAATCTCCTTTTTTTGCATCTTCAGGTTCCTGCCATTTTATTGGTGGGTGCTGGGTGATGCCTGGGGTTGACCAACTTGGGCCACACTTTTTTTGGAGTCCTTTCTTGGCCAAGCATCCCAGGAAGTTCAGGTGTGAAGATAGGCCATTATGATTAAAAAGTGTGGCCTATTGAGGACTTGCCTAAGAAAGAGCAGACCCTGTAAGGTGAAGTTAGGGATTACGAAGTTTCTAGGTTTTAAAACTATATTTTCAGCCGGGCGTGGTGGCACACGCTTGTAATCCCAGTACTTTGGGAGGCGGAGACCGGAGGATCCGGGTTCGCGGCCAGCCTCAGCTCTCTCTCTCTCTCTCTCTCTCCCTCTCTCTCTCTCTCTCTCCTTAGTGAGGCCCTCCGCAACTCCGTGAGACCCGGTTTCAAAATAAAATATAAAAAATAGGGCCAGGGGCGTAGCATGGAGGTAGGACGCCCCTGCGTTCAATCCCCGGTACCGCAAAAAACAAAAAACAAAAAACTATATTTTCGCCGGGCGTGGTGGCACACGCTTGTAATCCCAGTACTTTGGGAGGCAGAGACTGGAGGATCCGGGTTCACGGCCAGCCTCAGCTCTCTCT